>MVGT01002801.1:347521-404509 GCA_002174775.1 Macleaya cordata | reverse complement strand
TTATAGGTACCCACATAAGTGAGTCACGTGTATTACACGTGAGGGGTAATAATGTCAAAATGCCACACGTGCTTGACACATGCGCTCTACTTAACTGATTCTTGACAGAAAAGGGATCAACGTCCAATTTCTGTGTAAAAAGGGACTAACCCCTAATTGAAACATTGAAAGGGGACTAAAGTCAAAAATTCCCTAAAAACAACAAAAATACAGAACCCGTCTCTCTCGCTCTCTCCCTCCTCTCTATCCCTTTCTCTCTCTAGATTTTTGAACAGCCAACCATCACTCACATTCTGTCGCCGCCCTTTCCTTTCTAGAAAAGAAAAAATGAAACTGGCAACTCCGGTACCCAGTCACCCGGACAGTTTGGAATTTACCTCGTGAGGAAATCTCTAGGAAAATCCAATGGTTGCAAATCCTTTTGACCTTTTTCTATTGTCTGGTCGGTGGGTTTTGTGTGGGTCTCCTTCTTAAAGCTGCTTTGTTTTTTTTTTTTCCACCAAATAATAGTTCATGAGGAATCCTAATTCCTAGAAGCTGATTTTATGCAGGAATTGAGTTTCATTTAATTTCCCCATTTTTTTTCAAATATAAAATCTTTTTCCACTCTTTTTTCTTAAATAGAAAAAAATGATAATACAAAATTTAAAATATGATCATCAAAAATGTATTCTCACTATCCAAATATACACTTAATCTTTTTGATAAATTTTCTAGTCAAAATGATTTTTAAATTCGATGGTTGTGTTTGTTTGCATGGTTAGTTATGGGGCCTCTGCCAAGAGAACATCACCAAATAAGAAGGTCTCGCGCTAGCATGATCTTTAAATGGGTAATGCTACACATATTGCCATTTTTACTGCATTTCTTATCCTCAAAGACCCAAAATTATTTATTAAGGCAACATGGTAATTTTAAAATAAAAAAAAAATACGAGAAGTAAAAATTTAATTTGTAACCACCAGATGCAAATACAATAAGAAATGCAGTAGGTTTAGGATAATGGATTTGCATATTTAAATATACATTTTTAAATTGGTGTTTGTTTTTTAGGCATTTGAATTAGATTCGATTGAATATTGAGAATATTACACATTTTATATTGAATTTTTATGGATAAATTTAAATCTGACTTATTTAAACACTTTTACCCGGTGACTCAGACTTTTAAAATAAGTATTCTGTTTAAAAAAAATTATGCTGAATTTGAGATAAATATCCGACTACCACCGAAGTTAAAAACAAGTGAGATCAATGATATGTGTGATCCTGGGCTGGGTCTGGGACTCTAGGGTCCATAAGTTTTGGCCCATTTGCACCCTAAACCAGATGCATTAGGGTCAAATGTTCCCCAGCGAGGCTACCAAAAACCAATCTCCATTTTGATAATCTGATAATTATAAAATATAAGTATCGAATTTAGGACTGGTGTTTAATAAGACATGTAATTTAATAGGCCATTAAATTAAGAAAATGATAAAAGATATATATGGCACACCTAGACTTACATGTGCCCGAGCAGATAGTAGTTGAAAAAGTGCAATTTTGTTCACCCACTAATGAGGTCAGTGACGAACAGTAACGCTCATCATTTAGGCGTTGGGTGTGGATTGAACGTATAAGTGTTGTCACCCACCTCACAAATGGGTAAACAAAATTGCACAGTCGTTCATTAAGGCTGTTCTCCTGTGTGTACAAGAACATCTTATTAATAGTATGGAAATTATCGAGGTAAATTGACACCTCGAGAAAGGTCAAAGTTTTAGTCTGGTCAAAGGCTCCGGATTGATGGCATGAGAGAGAATCCAGGCTTCGGATGACCAAAATTTTGTTAATAAAAAAAAAAAAAAAAGGTTAAAAACTGAATGCTGAATTTTTTTCACCATTTTAATTATGAACTATATAAAAAGAGAAGGGATTTTATAACTCTTAGTTCTCATGACCCTAGGATGCCCCGTACAATGAAAGATAATGATATAAAGTTTGATTTTTTGTAAGGATGTTCTCTTCATCATTCAAATCATCATATTAAAAAAATCAACCTGTTCTAAGACCTCCAACTCCTGAAATTAGCCCTTGAAAATAAATAAATTTTAGACATTTTTTGTTGATTTTTAATTAATGGATAATAGGCCTACAAGATTTAGAATGAACTAATATTTGATGAAGATGATCTACATTATGTGAAGAACATTATCACTGCAAATTGACTCTTAAATCATCTTCATGTGGATCCTATAAACTCGAGAAAATTGAGGATAACGTGACCTAAGGTTATTCAATCCCTTCTTATATGATACTGTACAAATGTTGTTGCAACAGTTTGAGTTTGAATACTCTAGATTTGGTGAATCTAGTTTGCATGTGGATCCGGGTACTAGTGCTCTATTGGTATTTAAACTGGTTGAAGTTCTAGAATTGCCTCCAATTAAATCTCACCTATTGAGACTTGGGAAGTGTGCCTTCTCTCTATGATTGGCTTACATGCCATTAAAATAGAGAGGTGTGTTTGATGGTGACAAATCACACTCCTCCATTGATGGATATATATATATGCATGCCCTATAGAGTCCAATTTTGCTACAAGAAAAATTTGGTGCTTTATTTGAATAATTCTAAACTTAAATCAAGGTCCTACAACAAGGGAATTCAACGGTGGATATATAATTTGCACCTATTTTAAAATGATAAATGACAATTATGAATGGTCTTTTGTTGTAGGTTCTATTGTAGGTGTAGCACTGTAGCATTACCTTTTAAAGATTCATCAAAGCCATACACGTAAGCATACATTTGAAAATATATGCATTAAGTTCTCTTATATGGAGATTGAATCTATCCATAGTAATATGCCTTAAGTAAAATTGTCAAGTTCAACCTAGGGGTGAAAGTTGGACGGGTTGAACCCGACCCACCCGCGACCAACCCGACATTGGGTTGGGATCGGTCAGAAATTTTTGGGCACGCGCTTGGGTTTGGTCAGAGAATGTGCCCGTCCGAGAATTTCTTGGACGGGCTTGGTCAAAGGGCTCGGGCAACCCAACCCAACCCGAGTCCGATAGTTAACATACATAAAATTATTAATTCTTAGCGTATCTTAATAAATTTAGTTTTATATATTAAGCTTATTAATATTTTTTAATTCTTATAATTGATCACTTTTTTGCACACGTAGGACTAAATTAATTCTCGTTCGCATTTTATAATGGTCTTTCTACTCATATGAGACTAAATATATGAACCTTAATGACATATGAGAAACATCTTAATTTTTATATGATGTTCAAGAACCATCTTTTTTCTTTTGAGAGGAAAAAGGAGTCCATTTTAGCTTATAATTACAAAATAATAAACCATCTTATGATTATTTTTCATACAACCCGAAGTAACCCGATCAACCCGATGTAACCTGCTTGGGTTGGGTTGGGTTAAGAAATTCTCCGCCCGATTTTGGGTTGGGCTGGGTTGGGTTGAGGTTTAGGAAACTTGGGTTGGGCTCGATCAAAGCACAAACCCAACCCAACCCGTCCGACTTTCAGCCCTAGTTGAACCTACGACCAAGATGGGTATGGAAGAAAGTTAAATCCTGGTTAGGGTATTTCTAGTGGGAGCATAAAAACTGCTTAATCAAGCAGTTTTCATGTTCTAGTGGGAACCCTTAACCCTTAAAAATGGATCTCAATCTACTTTTTTTATTTTTTTCTCCTTAAACAAAGGAACACAGATTTTTTCCTCTCTTCTTTTTTCTCTATTTTTTTTTGTTTCTTCACCCATTTTTAAGGATTCTCCACTAGCGCAAAACACATTTTCATCATAGATTTTCTATTTTTAGGAATTCATTTTTAAATTTTCCACTAAAAATGCCCTTAAAGGCTGACTCTGATGATTATAATTTGCATGAATGGAACCACGCGCGCAAGTTAATTACTGTGTCATTCAGACTTCAGAGTATTTTTTTTTATCAGATTCAGACTTCAGAGTACTGATTAGCCTTGATATTATTAACAAATAAGATGATTCATTAGGGTCAACTTAGGTTTCATGTCCGAGCTAGGGCAAAATATTAAGAGCTCCAAAGTCTTTCGACAATACAAGAGGAACCTTGAAACTTTACAAAGGGAACATTTGATTTGATTGATCATTTTAGTCAATAATTAATACCTGTATTATTATTATCTGCTTCAAAATCATTGTTGAATTGAATCATATCACACGAGTGGCATATACTTTAATAAAGAGAGTAAAGAAGAAGGCTAGCTAGCTAGCTAGCTGGTGCTAAGTTCCAAATATTGATGGTGCCAGCTCGCTCTTCCTTCGTATAATTGGTCCACCAAATCAATAATGTTCTTAATTTATTCTTTAATTAAGAGCATCTCCAATCAATATATATGCTAAAATATCAAAATCGTCGCCATATTTGAGTTGTCTGGTCAGCAACGCGAATTCAAGCACCAAATTTGGCAAACGAATAGGTAAAAATGACGCTACTTGATCTCTTTAGTGGGGAATTTTACCTTAAAGAAAAGTGGTGGATGGAAGTAAAATTTTCTTTTATTCTTAATTTGAAAAAAAAAAAAACATTCTACTTTTGACCTACTTATGTGTACACTTAGTTTAGTCGACTTATCTATAGGACTCGCATAGAGATGATTTAAACGTTGATTTTTTTTTTTGTGTGAAAATGATCGCAATGGCGAGCAGATCATTTACGTCGTTTTGATGCGATTAAATAGAAAGAAAGAAAACGAAATAGAATTTCAAAAAACACATGAACTACTAATTGTGAACTCCCTTGGGAGCTTTAACAAGTATTTCTTAATTTCATAAGCACAATTGGCACAAACATATGTATGTATATATATTTAAGAATTGGTGGAAAAAAAATGAAGTGTTGCTACAAAACTAAAAAACCAGGTTTAGTTTTATTCAGTGATGCCTCAACAACTCCATCTGCTGATGATGACTACTTATAATTATTCCCTCTCTTCATTCATTCGATTCCTTGTTTCATTATAGCTTTCCCTTAATTGCATTCCCTTTCTATTAATTTCTCTTTATCTTCTTGGTTTTGAATTAAGATCCCTCAAGATTCTAATCTTTCTCATGCTTTTCACTTGCTTGTTAAATTAACAAGTTGGAAGATCTTTCGGAGGCGGTAAAAGCGATTCGTTAGGTCCTTTCCCGTTATCAACGACGAAAGCCATCTTAAGTCCCCATGTTGTGTGTACTTCAAGATGGCAATGCATGAACCAAACACCTATACAAACACAGTAGACATGAACACTTATAAACCAATGGGAAAAAAAAATGAGGACAATATCATTCTATGAGAAGTACTAATTTTTTGTTTAAAAAACACTAGCTAGGGTTAGAGATTAGAGTTAATATATTTACCTGGATTATCAGCTCTGAATCTAATAGCAACCCAACCACCAGATGGAACTCCAATGGTGTTCCTCTCGACCGGATCGATGAGATTAAACTTTTTAGGATCTGTTTTAGGATTATAATTGCCTATTCCTCTTGCAACTGCAAAGAAATTGAACCCATGAAGATGGACAGGGTGGTTCTCAGTAGATATAAAACCTGTATCTTGTAACACTAGTTGCACTGTAGAATTATAAGCAAGTCTATAAAGTCTTGTCCCGGATGTCGTCTGCATATTCGCAGTCGTTAGGTTACCGGTGAAATTGAACATTTTTGGTGGGTTGCCAGGGAAATCATCAGTGAAAACTCCACTTTTATTGAAATAATGAGCTTGAAGAAGAGCAGTTTTTGGCATGACAAAGGTCACATTGTTTATGGATGCAACTACTCTATTCCCACTGGAACAGGTTTTGCATGGGTTCAAACCAAGACCAACTGTGAAGAAAAGGGAATGATCAATCTTTAGAGGGACTGTAGCAGGGTATTTTTTGGAATTTAAGCTACGTAAGGAGTCAATGAAGTTGGAGGCAATTGGGGTAGCATTTTGAGGTGGAGGTTTAGTGAGGGTGGTGGCTAATGTAGAAATGGTTCCGGCGTAGTGTAATGTGGCGGTGGCGGTTGCGTTGTCAACTGCTATAGGAGAGTCCATGAAAGGAGAAGCTGCAACTAAGTATTTTCCTGAGCCTTGATCAGCTGTTAGAAGAACATTTGTGGTTTGGCCAGGTGCAATGAGGACTGTGTTGGTTTTGAAGGGTTTGGTGTACACAGCGTCGACTTCAACGACTGTAAGTTGATGTCCGGCGATCTTGAAAAAGAGTTCTTCATTAAGTGCAGCGTTGATTATACGTAGCATGTATGTCTTGCCACTTTCTACTTGTAGTGTGAATCCACCTGCGCACGAATACATTATCTAATTATATTACTTGACCATATGGTATATGACAGTTGATATGTATATGCCACATCCTAACTAGTAGTTAAGTCTTATACCCTGTTGAGAAGAACTGTTTGAAGAGCAGGTAGAAAGAGGTCCTGGGTGGCCATTGATGGTGTGGGAATCAGAGACATTTGGTGCCAAACCAGACTTTAAGGCCTCATTGATCACTGCTTCAGTGTCCGACTTCCACCATTCAGCTACAAATTATGTCAAAAATTTGGTTATTGTTTCTTCTTTGGTGAAACTAGGGTTTCAATTGATGTTCAAGTCCTTGAATGATTATGCTTTAGTTATAAGGCAGAAATTAAGATGAAATTTGAGAATACCTAGCAATACAACAGCTTCCTTATGGGGTTTGGGGAAGGGATAAGGAACACCACGCTTGGGCAAGATGACTAGTGCACCATGAACGGTTGCCCTAAGCCAGAGGATATGGGCATGCCACCAAAGTGTGCCTCTTTGGCCTGTTATTGTGAAGTTGTAGATGTAGCTTTGCTTTGGCTGAATTGGACATTGTGTGATGTAGGCCGGCCCATCAGCCCAGCCCGTTCGCAGCTGTCGAATTCCATGCCTGCATCCAGCCCAAACAAAAACAAGATAGATAAATATTCCTTCATTTTTCGTTTTCTTTTAATCTTCTTTTAATCAATTATATCTATACTATTAGTTAAGAGAATGGGGTTTTTTTAGGCTTTTTTTACTTTTGGTGTCCTTGAAAAAATTATTTTTTGTTAAAGTTTAACTTCACTTTGAAAGGGTATAATGGTCATCTTTTGTCCTTGAAAAAAGGAAAAATTAGTAATTTTATTCTCACCAAAACATAATTGTATCACTTTTAGAAAGGAAATTAAATCTCTTCCATGATTTTCTCTAACTTTTTCTCCCCTTGAACTATCCCTAAAATCTCTCTATAACTATCACGTTTCTCTCGTACAATATCACAAAACCAGTGTAAGGAATAAATCCACTGTGAAGAATACGTACAACGTACGTGCACAACCCTTGTGATTAATAAACTTAATTTGTTTTAGTCATGAAATAAAGCTTATATACTTGGGAGGTAGGGTTGTGACTTGGGTCAGATGAACCCGAGCCCAATCGGGCTCAAACTAACGTTTGGTCAGGTTAGGGCTTGTCATTTCCTAATTAAGACATATCGGGAAATAATATTAGCGGGTACCAAAAACTTGATGATGGGCTCCAAATTTAAGCAATATCAAACCAATTTAAGTCGCCCAATAAACTTTAGAGGTGCGAGTTTTGATTCTGAGTAGGCTTGGGCTGAGAAAACCCGATAGACCAGTTCAAGTTTTAGCCCTAATAGAAGGCCCGGCTACCTAATTAGCACGTGGAAATATTAAGATAATGGTTGTTATTAAATGACCATATTGCCCTCTCTTACGTACCAGTGAATGGAGAGATTATAATGGACGTGGTTGACGACCTTGACGAGCACAGTGTCACCTTCCCTTGCATACAGAGTGGGCCCTGGGAACTGCCCATTCACCGTCACTATGGGCTTTGTCGCGCATAGCCTTGTGGTGTTCTTCAGTAACACCTGCGTACGTTAGCCCAACACACATTTTAAAAAAGGAATAAAAAAAATAAAAGATCTGATTTGATTGGTTATTTTTCCACCGTTGGATACGAGCAAATTATTTTTTCTATCAGGGGCTTGGAATATCCACGTACAAGCCCATTAATAAAGCCCATATTAGAAAGTGATTGATTACTTTACTCCTGATGGTCAATATGACCTCTCAACCTAGTCTGGGTCCACCAAAGTGTGGACTGACCGTGGATACGTTTGTGGGACTGAAAAAAGAGAGTGCCACGTGTCACACAGAGGAGATGGGAGTTGCATAATTATCCAATTCCAGCAATACAGGATTTGCACTCTTTGTTTTATTCCTATAAAACAACATCTTAACCTCCGGGTCCATAAAATATTGCAATTACTTCAAATTTAAGGAAAATGATTTGATCAATATTATGATTTTAATTAATCTTCTTTGGATTTTCAGCAATGGTATCTAAAATTCAAACAGTTGATTTTCTACTTTTATCACCTTATTTTTCATAACTTTTGAAGGTTTTATAAGTCTTTCTGAACATAAAAAAAAAAAAGAAAAAAAAAAGAAATATATATAGTCTTTATTAGTATTACCATAATTGTAAGAAGTCTTTGAGTTTTAATACAATTGAAGCATATAATCCACATGTGGATTAATTATTTTGGGCGTAAACATAATATATGCATGCACCACATATTAATAAAAAAGTATATATATATATATATATATGTTTAATTCTCTTTTTTAAAAAAAATGAAAAACATAGCAAAACTAAACGAAACTACTTACATTGAACTTGTAGTGACGAACCCTACACTCGACGAGAGCAGGAAGGAAGAAGAAAGCCATGAGAACCAGAACTCGAACCCATGACTCCATTTTTCTCGGATCAGCTCTTAATTAATTTCAGGACTACTCTCTCTCTCTCTAAAATATATAGTTTGTAACTCCCAGCTAGGAGAGTTTGCTGGGTTTTTTTTTTTGGGGAAGTGGGATGTACTGTGAATGAATGACTGAACAACGCATCCTTATAAAGAGTGGTGAGAGGAGGTTTAATTTGCTAGCTGCAATGTCGTTGTTCTTAGTTAGGTGAATGACACCTTCAGATACAAGAGTTCAATGTAGAGAACCATATCTATATGGACTTGACCTAAGCTTTTTCTTGCTTGTTACATAAAGTAGCTGTTAAATTATATCTATCACTTAAATACGTACGTCTATGTATTATTATATATAATTTTATCAAAGGTCATCGATCAAAAATAAAAATAAAAAAATTCTGAGGTCCAGTTCACTATATATGCATTCCTATTCATACATTGAATGTACATGGCCTGTGGGCCCATATAGAGATCATTTAAGAGATAATTTTAAGTTAGGATATTCTGCTTATCATGTAGATATCGCATCCTCACAAAAAATCAGTATATTTTAAAATTTGTAACCCCAATATCTATTTGAGTGAAATCAACGGTAAAATTAATAGTTCAAACACCGTTGTTTTTTAATGATTTTCAATCACCGGATGATAGAGTTATAAGTTCTAAAATGTGTTAATTTTTTTTGAGGACGATAAAAATGGTGATGAGAACATCGTCACCCAATATCATCCATTGGATCAATTTATGTGGGCCCTACAAGTAATGTATGAATAATGATTTATGATTAATGATGTATCTTGATCCAATCTGTCTAGGGGGCGTTTGTTTTTTGCTGAAAAGAGTGATGAGAGCTGAAATGAGTACCGACATGGCTCATTTCAGCAGTTAGTGGTGTTTGTTTTTTTATTTAGGTCCCTAAACCCAGTGCTGAAACCCAACTGAAATCTCTGTTTTTCTTCAGCGCAAGATTGGCGCTTAAAAAAAAGCTACCTTGCTGAAATGATTTGCAAAGACTATTGTGCCCTCTTCCTTTTCTAAAAAGGACTATTATACCCTCATTAGAATTACCCAATCTCACCGCATTGGTTTAAAACGTCACTCTTTTGCTTTCATAGCCCTCCACCTCCGTTCCCCTCTACTCGGTCCATCTGTCCAAGCTTCAAACTATTCTTTCAGCTTTCCAAGTTTTGTATGATTAATTAGCATGTTCGTCATTGTATCCCCAACTTTTGATCCTCAAACCATATGGGATTATTTATTAGTTTTTAAATTTAAAAACTTTAGTTCTTTAAAAAAAAAAATTTAACAGATGTAAAGCTATGGATTAGTACAAGAAGGACGCTTAAGGGTTTGTTCAGTTATGTTAACACTAACTTATTTGTTAATTTCGAAATTTCATCTTAATTTGTTATGTACCAGTTTTTTTTAGAATTGTGTGCAAGAATATTTTTCTTTGTATAAGTTATTATAGGTTATTTTATGTTTAAACAACCATTGGTTCATTTGTGACGTTGAAACTAGTGATGTGATCAATCTTGGTACTATAATGTGGTCTGAATACTTGAGAGAGATGATTGAATTAGGTGATTTACCTATTTGCGTGGGACAAGGGTAAGAGTATCAAAATATCATCTCAGATACAACTTATTAAAAATATTTCAGTTGGAAAACAAATAACTTTTAGTTTTAGTTCACTAAGTTTCAGTTCAGTCAGTGCCAGTGCACTCATTTTCAGTTCATTCAATCTCAGTTGGCTTAAAAAAAACAAACAAGCCCTAAATGTATAACCCTCTATGAAATGGGGTTGGTGGGTTTTAATTTGTTTATGTTATAATTTATTTCTTTTTAGCTTAATTAAGATCTTTACAATTTTTAATTTTATATGGCTTGAGTTGACTCTGTGTAAATCCTCTGAGTCAACTCATGATTCATAAAAAATGTCAAAGGGACCATGTACGTGATTCACGATCTAAAAATTTGTTTTAAAAAATTAATTAATAGTTAAATTAATCTAACATTTTATATTAAGTCCAAATCTATTTTAAAATTTACTATAAAAGGATTTTATATAACAAAAAAAAATGTGTTTCCAGTGTTTTCAAGTGTTTTCAATGAAATCATATATGGGATTATATAGTGAAGTCAAAAAAATAATTTTGGATGTTGTACAAGATGTAAATTAATTTAATGGTTTGTTTGTACGGGAGATTTTAAGTAGAAATTTTATGGGGACCAAAGATTTAGTGAAAAACTAATTAAAAATTATGTTATAAATCTAACTAGTTTTTTCTATCAAATTTCTAGTCCCGTCAAAATCCCTACTTAAAATTCTCCATCGAACTAAACCATAAATGCAAATAAATTTTTGAATTGCGAAATACTCGGCCCTAAATTATTCACAAATAATACAACAACAAACTAAGCAATCATTTGTTCATGAAAAGAACCCTAGCTTGATGAGAAAATCCTATTTTCTAAACATGGGTTGAATTGACTCATCCGAGTTTTAAATTGTAGAAAGGTAAGCTACCTTTTCAAACAATTATTCATTTATTTTATTTTTCTATTATAATATCCTTGTATTTTGAACAAAATTACGTATCTAGTTTAGCTCAATTATTTCGAATGGTATGTATTAGGTAGCAACTATTGGCTTGAGGTATTTGAATGGTTTCTAGATGATTAACAATCTATTTTGACCTTTTACCATTTAGAAATTAATTAGAACTGGTAAATCAATCTTTATTAGTTTGATTTTTCAATTGCTAACCTTAAAGGGAAACTTAACAAATTCATATGGTTATTATAAAAGTCTAGTGGAAATCTCTTAATCTAATTCCTTGATCTATAAGGTTATGGATTAAGGGATTCATGCTTGCTAGTGGAAAATTCCTTCAGAGAAAAAGAGAGAGAAACAAAGAGAGAGATGAGTATCTCGCTTGTTTTTAAAAGAGAAAAAAAATGGGTGGATGACCGCTCAAGTCATTGGATGTACATTCGATGTCCTCTCTACTAAAAATATGAAATTTAGCGAAAAGTCGAATAGATTAAGGATCCAACTAGTAAACTATAATTTTTTGCTAGGCAAAGTAAGTTATGGATCAAGGGATCCCACTAGACTTACCCTAATCACTCAAAAAAGCCAATCCTTGGGGAAATGCCAAACCAAAAGGTGGGTCCACAATTGAATAGTGGGCCTCACTTTTGTCTATGTCAAATCATCAAGATTTAAGCAATGACTGTGATCACAAGCAAATAAAAACTGGATCTAACAACTAAAACTACTTCCGTCATTTCAAGTAGTAGTTAAAGATGTTTCTTGAATCAAAGATTTCAAGTGTGAAGTGAGGAATGTTAAACACAAAAACATTACCTGCTTTATTGTTGAGAAATGGTTTTCATTTGTACTTAGAGGCTAGAGGGTGAGTTTTGTTGTTTTCAAAGCTAAGATTACAAGGTGGGTAACAACTAACAACACCAGCTAGCACCTCACCACACACTTTACAACTCCTAATACATCACACCTTCCTCTGTTTTTCTTTTCCTTTTCCTTTAATTTTTTTCTTTTCTTTTTTTTTTTCCCTTTGTATATAAACCCCCCTCCCTCATTTTGGATGAACTTGAATTATCAGATACCAATGTAGAGGATGAAGCTCTCAAACTAGGGTTGGGAAAGCAGAGCATCTAGATAAATGATGAAACCATCTAAATTTCAAACTAGCTAGGGGAGAAACTAGAAATCAATTGTGTGGGCTTAGGTTGGGTCAAAATGGGGGCCCACTCCAATTTTCATCAAATATCCACCGTCCACCGTTTATAGGTCGGGTCTTTGTATCTAGATGTGATAAAGAATCAAGTACTCTTACTTTTTTTGAGGAGGTCGCGGGTTTAATCCCTAGAAAACATGATTATATAGTGGAGCCAAATTCACTTTACTGCCCATATTGTTCATCATCTGGAGGCCAATTCCAGTCTTGTTTTGAGTCTATCTAAGCATGATAAAGAATCAATTACCCTTTTTTAAGAGAGGTCGTGTGTTCAATCCCTCGCCAAGCAAAATTACACAGTGGAGCCAAATTCTCTTTAAGGCCCATTCTACTCCTGGGCCTTGTCTAGAACGTTAGGCTCACAAGTGCTATATATGTTGTACATTGTATCTCAGCCGTTGGGATTTTTATTTTTATTTTAAATCAGAACAGCCGTTGGGTGTTATACAGATGTACAAACAAAATCAGCTTGGATAGGGCTTCTATTTTGTTTTCTATTTAGGGTTTCACACAGCCAAAGTCAAACTCGCCCAAATTTCACGTCCTTGGATTGATGGGGAGCACTCTTTTGGACTAACACCATTTGTCTAGTACTGAAAATTTGAAGCTAAATTATGCAACGCGTTGCTCCTACGTTATGTATGATGGAGATATTAAAAACGTCCCGTTCTGATTTGTTGTTACGCAAAGTTCTTCAGTTCGGTTATCTGCTAGCTTTACAATATAAAGTGTCATTCTTTATTTCCGTATGATGTTGATATTAAGGTTTGATTCTAGAAATATGAATCCATATTGAAAGATATTTCTTGTGATCAAATAAAACAAACGATTCTTGATTCAGATTATATTTTCATCATTTTAAAAAATAATTTATTAATGAAGCAAAAAAAAAAAAAAAAAAAAACTGGAGTCATTTGAGATTCGGCATGTTCATCGTCAAATGAACAGGGCTGCTGATCATCTTGCTAGTTTGTTTCATGCTATTACGTTCTTAGAAATTATTCCAAGTTTCTTTGCTGAGGACTTGAAAGAGATTATTTTTATTAAGTTTGTGGGCTTCTAACTCAAAACCAATTGGCAATGAGTGGTGTGACCCAGGATCATTATCTATTGAGTTTGCTAGGCTCTCATATTCCATGTGGGACTATTCTCAACAATCTTTGATGATAAGAGTGGTAAGGCCTACTACAGATGTAATCCCTAATTTCTTTTTTCTGGTGGGGTCTCCTTAACCCCAGCTCATCCTAAAAAAAAGAAAAGAAATATTATTAGGAAAAAAAAACTCATGATCATTTTAAAATATGAAAAGAAAAATATATTTTGATTTTTGGTACAGGATAGATTTCTATAGACATTTTGATGTCTGTTGATTAACCAACACTTGTGATCGAATCTGATGGCCTAAAGTGTTCCTTCTATATGTCTCTTTCAATCTACAACTTTGACTTTGAAACCCAATGGTTGGGACTAGTTGAAAAAATTTTAAGTTCATAAATAATTATTTTAAAGAGATATGGGGACCTAAGATTAAACTTTTGATTTATTTATTTATTAAATGATTTAGAATCTTGGGCAATATACTGATTTTTTATTATGATGATTTCTACGGTGATGTAAACATATTCACAAAAAATCAACCTTTAGATCATCCTACATAAGTGCCATATGGATCGAAGTTTTTTATAAGGGCGTTTTTAATAAGCAAGATCAAGCACCCACACTCTTACTCTATATTTGGCAGTTTTGGAAAATGTAAATGAATTCCTTTATTATTAGACAACTAATGAGCTATTTATAAGCCCATAATTATGAATGTTATTATGTTCATGCACATAACCTTCTACGTTTAACCATTAAGTTTTTAGTCAAGTGGGATGGAGATAGTAATATTTCACAAACTCGAAAAATGTGTGTCATAATAGCACTCACAATAATATACAATTCATTTACGCCAAGTCAAGTTTATTGTTGTAACACTTATGACAAGTCAGCACCCATATATTTAGTGTACAATTTGTGCGTTTGTGCCTTTATATATATTCATTATAGCATCTAGTGCACCACTTGAATCACTAGTATACACACTAAGGTAGTGTTTGTATGTTTTTAAGCATCTGAATCTGTCTCATCTGATTCTATCAAGTTTGTATTGTTTGTGATCTTCAACAATAGAAATTTTAAAATAACTTCATTTAGATTGTACGTTGAGTCATAAATCATCTCAAATCAAGCTCAACTTTTTAGGGTAATGTTTTCTGAATTGTAATTCTTAAGAATCAAATTATTTTTCAAAAAAATACCATTAAGATTTTTAGGGTGCCAGCCTGGTTGGAATACCTCGCCTGCATAGTGTTGTGGATGGTTTTTTGTTTTGTTCTTCTACTTTGTTCGGAGCCTATCTCTATATTTGTAATTTATAATTTTATAACTGATTAATATACTCTTGCTTACCTAGCAAAAAAATATTTTATATACCGAATGAGTATGGTGGTACTCATATGTTTTAGAGGCAATGCAAGTCAGTGCTCCACCTCCACGATGGTATTATAGTTTTCTGTTGTTAACAATCAGGGAATCCACTCTCATTAAATTTTAATCTAGTTGAATGTAGATGAGAAGAGTCTGTTCATATCCCAAGGAATAATCAGGTGCATTATGTGATGGCTCGGACATTTTAGATATAAAAAAAATAAAACGTAAGGGTGTTGTTTGTTCAATATATATATATGCAAAAACCAGTTCTATTTTTTATGGAGGAAAAACCCTAATTTTTTAGAACATTAGAAGATGAATTCAGACCAAAGTTGAGCTCGATGTGTGTGCCTTGGCCCTTAATTTTTTAGATCACGCATCCTCTTAAAGTTTCCAATTTATTAGTGTAGACACCTCCCCTTGGTTTTCAACGTTGTCCTCCATTGATAATGACACTTCTGTTCCAACCTTCATTAATGGGGATTCGAATCGCGTGCCCAGGCTAATTAAGTTACCTTAACCTAGCTCATGTAACTTTTGAAGGGTATTCTATTGGAGAGGATCTCATATGACTAGTGCTTCTGTAGGTGTCAATCAGATATTATTTCCATGCGAACCCCATAAAATTAATTCAAAAAAAAAATCGTATTCATTTTTTGTAGTTGATAAGTTAGGTTAAATACTAGTATGATTATGGTATAGATGAATTTTGAATCTAAATCGTAAAGTTTAACTCCTGACAATTTTATCATCTCAACTAAAAAACACTTACTATGTTTGTACGATTATTTTCTTACAAACTTTATAAAGAGGTGTAAATGAAATGTAAGAACTAAATGTGTGAAATACATAAATAACTGATGTTTGGTCATGGAGCTTGCGCAAGCAGCTAGTATATAGATAGAGAGAGAAAGTCAATTCAATAACTCATTGCTGCTTTAGAAGTTATCCAGTTTCGACAAATGTGCCACACTTCTTTGAGTTAAATGTGACAGACAACCTCAATTTTCCCTTCTTTTTTTTTTTTTTTTTTTTTTTAATGTATGAGTTGCTTAATTTCTAAAATTAATCAGTCTCTATTTTTGTTCAGAATAGAACTTAATTGCAATCTTCATTTTATTAATTATTTAATTTCTTATTATATTTGATACTGCTCAATAATAATAGTTATATACGGAGAACGACTAAAACACCTAAAATTTATAAATACTTGTCCAAAATTCTATGAACTTTTCAAAATAGCCAAAACCTACAAAATTCTCAAAATTAGATATATAGACGTATTTGCCCTTATTAGATAAGGAAGAAACTAATTTTGACCAACTTGTAAATTTGGTAATAGGATATATTGAAGCATTTAATTTAGATAAGGTATTAAATCTTTTTTAAAAATATTCTTTCAATTAGATCATACTTAAATTAACCTAAGTTTTCTCTCTAATTAAGATTTTCAAATTCTACCTATTATAGTCATAACCTTTGTTTACAACACTTTTATGAAGTCATTTGCTTAATATTATGGCTCATTTTTTGTCAATACAAAATTCTAGAATTAATTAATAAAAAATATAGTTAGTACAAAATGACTTAAACATGCAAAATATTTTTAGCATATGCACAAAAATGAAACAAACGAGTCTAAACGATTTTTGCACAACCAAAAATGAAACAACGGAACTTTTATTCCTGTAATATAAAATGCAAAAATTATAATGCATAAGCAAAACTTAATTTGTCAATGAAAAATTTCAAAAATTAAAGAAGCACTAGAGTCAATGCAAAAAGATTAACACGTGCAAAAATTTTGCAATGTTTAAACGAAGTGTAAACAATAAAGCTTCGATTTAAAGATAAAAGTGGTTAAAGCGCATCTACCTTTAAAAGTCCTCATTATTTCATATTCAAATGGGCAAAAATTATTTTTGCATAACAAAAAAAATCAAACAACGAATTTTTAAGTCAATCAATACAAATTGTAAAAATTATAATGCATAAAAAAATTTTAATTTGATCTAGAAAAAATATATTTTGCAAGAGAAAAAAAACTCAAACACAAATATGATTCGTAACAAAAAATGAGAGAATGGTCTTTTTTATCCATAAAGCACTAGTGGAACCATTGTTTTATTAACAAAAAAAAGTGAAATCAAAATATTTTTCTCTTTTGTTTTTTAGGTTAGAAAATAACAATAAATATAGTAGTTTATAGAAGAAAAAATCTTTAAAATATTAAGGAGATAAAAATAATTTTAAACAAAATAGTAAACTAATTAATTCAAAATTATCAATTAAGTACCAATTAAGGAATAGAATCTTATTAAGATATTATTCTCTAATTAAGAAATGGTAAACACGAAATTAAAAAAAAAAATTTATTGACTAGTGGGGTAAACAGAAATTTTATCCCTTAAAAAGTATAAAATGATAAAATAAAAAAAATAAGGGGATTTTGGCTATTATGAAATGTTTGTGGGTTTTTTAGTATTTGGCAGTCAAAAATAGGGTTTTTGAGCAAAATTATGTTCACTAATTTCTTTCTTATGGAGGTTATTTAATTAAGCAATAATGAAAGAAGTAGGATCGACTTATAGGCTTATATGTACATGTTACAAGTACAACATGTTGTAGAGTCCACATACGGTTGATCTAAGGGCTTATTTTTAGTGATAATGTAGATCTTCGCCAAAAATCAGTCCATCCTAAAACATATAATTTCATTAACAGTTTATTCTTTTTCTCATCGTTCATTTCTCACCGTTAATTTTTACATCAATTTTTGTTAGAGTTAGAAGTTTAGAATGGAGGTATTGTAAGGTGATCCATTCTCATAATAAAATAGAGGATATTTAAAAAATAATAATAAATATTCTATTAGCAAAAAAAAGTAATTTGTTTTTTGATAATAATTAATTAATAACATAACAGGTTATTAAATGTTAAGTTGGTGGGTGCTCTTCTGCTTGTCCTGTTTCTCTTCTTAAATAGCCTTCCCATTAGCCTATCAAGAAAAACAAAAAAAAAACAAAAAAAAAAAGACTTGTCATTCTTCTTAGGATATGATAAAGAGAGATACATGAAAGCAAACATCCCTTGAACTCAACGCAGGCCTGCGATCAAATTCAACCCCTTAACGTACCCCTTTCTCTTTCTCTCTCTAGATTCTCTCTCTAGATATATCTATCTCTGTATTTTGTTTGTTGTATCAGACACAGAAACACTCACGGAGAGTAGAAACCTGCAGTACGTTCTTTAGAAAGATCCATTAAAAAGGGTTATTTGTTCGAATAGAAGCAGAAATATTGTTATTTCTGGTAACAACTTATGATTGATTTTCTGTGAACAGAGGTACGTGATCGAGAAGATTAATTTGTTTTCTTATTAATTTATAAATTCTCTGTATATGTTTGATGTGCGCCATTAATTTTAATTTAATCCGGTGGAGGCTTATATATTATATCCTGCACAACCCGCTTTTCCGTAAGCGTCCCACTCTCTCTTATGACACTCTAAGTTGTGGGTTCAAACTTATGAGGTCGTAATATCGTAATATTGTTATTTTGGTCCGGACTCTGGCCCATATAACTAATTACGTTAATGCGTCTATGGTGGTGAGTCTTTTAGCGTCTGTTCTTAGCGATATTTCTACACTTTTCATCCACCTCCACTGAAGATTCAGTGAAGCATCTTTTCCCGCATAAACTGGTTGAATAAAACATTCTCAACCGTTCGATGGGATTGGGAGAGATAGACGACCTTTAAGAGTTTAGATGATTGTCCTGTATCCGTTGAAGGGTTTCTATCAGACCGTCAAAATAGCTGATTGAAACAGAATAATCAAACTCAAGAGGATTTCCTTTTGACTTGTTGTGGATCATTAGGGAGTTTGTCAATTATTTGGACGGTCTAGTTTGAGGTTCTTAGTACTGCTTGAATAACTTTTCAATGTACTATTACTCCAAACCAAACTCCGACTCGATTTTGATTTCTCGAGTTGCTTACAGCATCGATCCAAGTCCAACCTAACTTTCATTGAGATTTGAAAGTCTTGCTACTTAAACCCAACCCATATGAGTAGGCGCCCTCCAATATTTTATTGGTAGGCTAGGCACGTCCGAATTTGTATTTGTTGTTGTTGGAAGATCCGAAATAGAATTTTTTGTCTTAAAATAATAAAATATTGTAAGAAACATGTTGGAATATCTGAAAAGAAATTGATTATGGTCTTTTGGTTTGACTCAACAATTAGTAGTGGCACTCTCCATGGGGAAGAAGGGTTTACAAGATGAAGTGGTTTGACCAAAATGAAGACTGCCATTACTAATTGTTGAGTCAAACCAAATTGACCCAAGTCCAACATAACGGGCCTGCCAATAACTTTTTGTGGGTGCCTTAAAAATTTTCCATTTACCAAAGACCAAACCTGGCCCAGCACAGTCCAGGTTGAATTCAACCAAGTTGCACCTTTACATTAGGGTGCCCACGTCAGGTTGGACCCGGAAATCAGATAGGTGGGAGTATCTTTGCATTTTGATACGGTGGATTGGATGGTGGAATTTTAGTATGAAGCCCATGAATGAAATGGTCAACTGGTCCAAAACCCCTAAGCTTTGTATTGTGGTCCATATTTAACAGGTAGTGACTAATGAGACAAAGAGAGAGAGCATAGTCAATGGTGGACCTAAGACCCATCAAATTATTGATTATTCTTGCTTTCTTTCCGTTGAAATCATGCTTCCACATGAACATAGATAAGGCCAACAACCTAGCTACCACTTAGATTTATTTAAATTATTATTATTATTTTTTCTTTGAACTCATTCACATTATCTTAATTTAATGCTCAAACCCTCTTACTCCAATATACTCACTGTCTTCACTAGATATAGCTAATAAGATTCAAAATAACCTTTTTATTTGGTTGCTCTTCTGTTCAACTATGGAGTTCAAATCTTATGAAATAGATGATCTCTGTTCTGGGGTTTTCATGTTTAATTGCAAGGTCAGTATGCTCTTTTTGTAATCTTCCTGTTGAATTTGCTCCCAGAGCTTCTCTACTTCTATGGGCAAGTTTAAATCTAGTTTAGGTACTTTCTGTTTGATACTGCTGCTATCTTTAAATCTTTTATAAACTTCTGCTAACTTTATGAATCAAAATGGTGAAGTTATAGGCAAAATCCGAGGGGAAATACAGTAAGCAAAACAAATTACAACCACAGCTGAAGTCATGGCAGAAGAAGATATCTATACTAAAGATGGGACAGTAGATTATCAAAATAACCCGGCAAACAAGAAGAAAACAGGAACCTGGAAAGCTTGCCCTTATATCCTAGGTATTCATCCTTAATTCTGTGTTGCAGTATTGTAAGAAATTTGGACATCTCAAGATGATTAATGGCTTGATTTTTTGAGCAGGAAATGAATGTTGTGAAAGATTGGCATATTATGGGATGGGCACCAATTTAGTGAATTATCTCAAAGTTCAACTCAACCAACACAGTGTTGTAGCAATCAATAATGTTTCGAATTGGTCTGGAACTTGTTATATCACGCCGTTGATCGGAGCTTTTATAGCTGATGCCTACTTGGGAAGATATTGGACCATTGCAACTTTCTCAATCATCTATGTTTTTGTAAGATTTGATTCAAATAAACTCTGCTAAATTTTTTCTGGTATTTAGTATTGAACCCTGCATTCTAAGTCGAACCCATGAATTCTAACTACGCACTTCATTGATTGTAGGGAATGACATTGTTGACACTATCAGCATCTGTTCATGGATTAAAGCCGCCTTGCGACAGCCAAGGAGTCTGCCATCCAACAGGGGTTCAATCTGCAGTGTGTTTCATAGCACTTTACATGATAGCTCTGGGTACTGGAGGGATTAAACCCTGTGTTTCATCCTTTGGTGCAGATCAGTTTGATGATACTGATGAGACTGAGAAGAAACATAAGAGCTCTTTCTTCAACTGGTTCTATTTTACAATCAATATTGGTGCACTCCTAGCTGCTTCAGTATTGGTATGGATACAAACCAATGTGGGTTGGGGTTGGGGTTTTGGCATTCCTGCCGTAGCAATGGCAATCGCGGTGGTGAGTTTCTTTTCTGGTACACGGTTGTACCGGAACCAGAAACCGGGAGGCAGTCCCCTGACACGCATCTGTCAAGTATTGGTTGCATCGTTTAGGAAATTTAAAGTCGAAGTTCCGGCTGACAAGTCTCTTCTGTATGAGACTGCAGATGAGGAGTCTGTTGTTACAGGAAGTCGCAAGCTTGATCATACAGAAACATTGAGGTAAGTCAGCTAAATCCAAATCAAAAGCTCATAAAATGTGATCACCAAGCCAAGTTTTATCGAGTTCATCTAGGACTAGGCGACTCTGCATTGTCAAAAGTAACTTGCACGTACATTTTATTTAGAAATGACTACAATGATTTATGTTAGCCAAGGTTGAAATCCAAAATTTGAATCACTCACTCTGAGTCGAATCATCTGTCGATAATCAAAATTTTAATGCTCTGGTTTTGCTTGATACAAAGACAAACTAATGTTTTCATATTCAGTTTCTTGGACAAGGCAGCTGTGGAGGTACAAACGGATCATGTCAAGGGAACAGTGAATCCATGGAGACTCTGTACAATTACTCAAGTTGAAGAGTTCAAATCGATAATACGGTTGCTTCCTATATGGGCCACTGGAATCATCTTCGCCACAGTATACGGTCAAATGGGAACCTTGTTTGTTTTACAAGGAAACAGCATGGATATCAAGTTGGGTAGCTTCGAAATCCCTTCTGCATCTCTCTCCATCTTTGATACGCTCAGCGTCATCTTCTGGGTCCCAGTTTATGATCGACTTATCGTCCCATTTGCAAGAAAGTTCACTGGCCATAAAAATGGTTTTACTCAACTGCAAAGAATGGGCATCGGCCTTTTCATTTCCATCTTCTCCATGGTGGTTGCTGCTATTTTGGAGCTGGTAAGACTTCGAATAGTGAGGAGACATAACTACTATGACGCTAAGCACATGCCAATGTCGATATTTTGGCAGATACCACAGTATTTCATTATTGGGTGTGCGGAGGTTTTCACATTCATCGGACAGTTGGAGTTCTTCTATGAGCAAGCACCGGATGCCATGAGAAGTTTGTGTTCTGCTCTATCTCTAACGACAGTTGCTCTAGGGAACTACTTGAGCACGTTACTTGTTACGATAGTAACAGATTTGAGCACAAGAAATGGGAAACTCGGATGGATACCTGACAATTTGAACAGGGGTCATCTTCACTATTTTTTCTGGCTCTTGGCGGTTCTGAGTGTTTTGAACTTGGGTGTTTTTCTCGTTGTATCGAAGTGGTACACATATAAGAAGGCAGTTGGGACCCTTCGCTGATCGCTGTTGAATGCTGTTACACTTCAATGGTAAGATTGAAGGAGTGATCAGTGTTGTATGGTTGTCTAATGGTTCTAAGTAATTTTCAGTTTTTAGTTGTTGTTTCTGCACTTTTAGTAAGTCTTTAGTTTTTCTCACTTGTGTTGGTGATCAAAGTGTTCTGTAACTTAGGTCTGAGGCAAGTGTTTTAGATTCAACTTGAATTGAAAGTATTTGGGTTTCGAACAGTGGATTTATAAGATAATGAACTAATTTGCTTCATTAAAACATGTATAACTTTAGTTTTTGATGCAATTATACCAGGTTTCTTAAGGTGGACTTGATCCAAATCGTGACCCTTTCAAATGGTTTGACCCTGTGTTTGCTTACATGGCCTGTGAACAGTATTTTCTGCCAGCTGAAAGCTAGTTATCGTTATTTAAGACTTATTGTTCTAAAAACTTTTTAGACGGTAAGATTTTTTGTGATCGAGAATTGGGTTCTTAGACTGTAAGTCTTCCTTCTACTATCATTCTGTAACATTTCTATGCAGTACATATTGTAAAGACCAGATGAGTATTACCTAAATTAGTCACTCTAGAACTTGTCATGAACCTTACCCGGCAAAGCTGATTTGATTAAAATGGAACAGTTACTGAAGAAACAGAATTCCAGGTAGAAATTTGGTTTTTTATGTCAAACTTGTTTCTGAATTGATCTCTAAGAAAAAGAAACTCCGGCTACAGCTACACCATGCCCTAGGAAATAGAGATTGATTTACAGTTCTAAAGTAACTCAAAATTTCTGCAATAAGTCCGAGCTTAAAGCATAACTTAATTAATCTTCCCATGGAATTCTAAGAAAATGAACAGATGCCATCAATGTATACATTCATCATGTGTGAATTGCAAGTACAGAAATCCAGATCCAGAAAAGGATTGATAAATAGGAAAGAAGAAACAAAAGTAAAGAAACTTATCTCTTCTGAATCTGTACTCATGGAAAGCAAAAAGCTCTCTCTGTTCCCGGTATTGTTATTGGCACCGAAACTTGCAGCAGCCCTTGAAGCACCACCACCAAATGCATCTCCAGATGTCTATTACTTTGAACTGATGAATCTAGCCTGGTTCTTTAGTAAGACACCCCTGTTCTCAGCATCATTCATCACCATATTCTAATTCAGAAATCTTTGTGGAAGTTCTGAGAACTGCTCATCTAGTTTGTGTCTTTTCTTTGGTGGAAGTGAAAATTTAGTGTACATTCATGACCTTCACCTGCCTTATCTCATCTTAGTGTAACCTGAAAAAGAATGAGGTCTTCTGCTGCATCTAGTAGTAGGTCTTGAAAAGCCAACTGTAGAATCAGCAGTTGTCTTAAGTGTAGACATGGATCGGACCTTAAACTTAGTTTCTTCAGGTAACCAAATAGCACTGCAACATCACAGACAATGCACTAGCAGTTGAGGTTGTCTTTGCCATTAGCTTATGATTTTTCAAAGAAATCCTTAAAATGTGGTAGTAGCAATTACATGCTTTACACCCACAAAACAAATCCCGACACGATCCACCGCAGACTCTAGCTCTGTTCACGTAATATCGAAAATGGCACCAAACGTGCAACTTAATTTCTACAGTGGGTCCACTTGCAGTAATTGTTCTTGATGTCTTTAACTCTTTCACAGGAGTTGCACCCACTATTCAATTGGATGATGCTTCATGCTCTAACCGTGAGGTTGTGAGTCAGATCCCAGCTCGTGTACTAAAAAAAGAACATTTCTCACTTTTGTTCAGGACAACCCACTAATGGAGCAATTAAAGATCATCAAAAGGCAGACCGGAGCCCACTTTGAACCTCAGTAACTCTACCAATGAAAACGCATTCAAGTGAACATCATGACAACCAAAAACACTAGAGCTCATCTCATTATGCAGGGAATTCCCGACAAGATCTAAGACCCAGCTCCAAAGCCTTCAATACAAGGTCTAGTAAATGAACTTTGGAGATCCCCTGGAAAAAAAAAAGGACACAGAAGAAGTAAGAGCTGAGTACATGTTGAAAAAAAATAAAAAAATGAGTGCAATATTACATTTTGTAAGAATCCTAAACTACAATCTCTAGATTTGGGACAATAATACAAACTTTCCACTTGCAGAAAAATAGTTCCAGAAACTCTTTTGTTCTATCAGGTAAATGGGATTTATGAAGAGAATGAAAAGAAGAAAAAGAAGGGATGTAGTCCCATTACATGAGAGAAACAAACGAAATAAGCCTAGCCAGATGAAGGATAACTCCAACAAATTAGTTCTAGAAATGTTTCTTCTGGCGGATTAGAATATGTACCATCAAATATTGCAATCACCTTTCATGCATTTTAATTTAGTCAGCCAAACTCTGAGATATTTTCAAACACAAAAAGACTAACAATTGACCTGGAATCCTAAAGTGAATTGAATTTGTGTTGCTGATTGTGGAGAACTAATTAGATGCTGTATCCCTAGAAGAATCTTTAACATTTTTCACCTACATTACAAAAAAAAAATAAGGTTGACCAAAATCACATACAGAAAAAAAAAACACAAAAAAACAAACAAACACATAAAGAAAGAAAAGAATTATGAAGTAGCAGCAGGGTTTGACCGATCAACCAACTATCGTCACTAAAAGGTTATTCGATTCTAGCAATTCCACAGCTTCAGCTGAAAAACCTATAGAATCTTGACTCCCACAACTTGATTAAGTTCAGTTTGAGTTATAGGATAACACAGTTGAGTCTTGAAGAGAAAATCAACTAATGTCACTAAGAACAGAGTGAACAAGACAGGGGGTCCTCATCAAGATGTAACTGATTCAAAGTAAATTAGACTTCTATTATTCTCCATTGCAAGCTAATCTACAATGACATTCTTCCCATCCCAGCTTTAGCTGAAAAACTTATAGAATCTTGACTCCCATAACTTGATTAAGTTCAGTTTGAGTTATAGGACAACACAGTTGAGTCTCGATGAGACAAATCAACAAATGTCTCTAAGAATTGAATGAACAAAGGCTAGGGTCCTCATCAAGAGGTAACTGATATCAAAGTTAATTAGTATTTCCTATTATTTTCCATGGAAAACTAATCTACAATGACACAGTCTTCCCATGCCATTCTGATAAACCATTACTGCACATATGCAGTACTGTGTTCACATTTTTATGTTACAAAACCTGCCAAAGACTGCAAAACACCTGATGCCCAAATCAATGAATTGCAAGATCTCACCACTTCAAGAATAGAAGCGAAGGTTCCCATACATGGGTAAATGCCATTTGAATATATTTGCATTCTTATGTTGTACGTGACCTAGATTTATACCATCAAAGCAAGCTAAATAAAAACAATGTGTCAATAACAGTATGATAAAGGCAAGGAAGTGTTGATGTTATTATTACTTATGGAATTAACGAAACATGCACTACATCACATTCACAGAAGCCTTCAATATGATGTGCTTTTATCTAACCAACAAAAAGAAATTTAAGTTGATAGATTTGTTTACACAGTAAAAATGGAAATCAACACTTGCTATCGAAGACCACCCGATGAACCTTCAACTCAGTACAGCCTCAGTACGCTCCTCGCAATAGAATGTGAACTCTTTGGCCTACTCTTCCCAGAGCCGCTCCTCCTACTGCTCCTCAACGGCGTCAAGTAGAACCTTAATAGGCCATTATCAAGATTGTTCGGAGAATATCTTGCACTCCGGTTTCGTTCCAATGTAAACTCCTCTTTTCTCTTCTTACTATGCCCATTAGTCTCCGCACTACTCCTCCTTCTACTCCCAAACAAACCACCATTGCTAGACGAATTCCTCCAACTGACACTGCTATTACTGCGAAAGGCATTCCTGTTAAAACCCACTCTGGGGTCTCCATTAACCTCCCTCCTCAACTCAGGCCAAGACTCTGAAAATGAACGTTCAACCACATTTCCTCTACAATATCTCTCTTCCTCATATTTGTTACTTCCACGTTTATGTATAAACCCCCAAATGTTCCAGGCCTTGCTCCACCGGCGAGACTTCTTCGACCCCTTTTGATCACCAGCAACATCTCTAAAAGAAGAGTCAAAGCTGTCCGAACGATCATCTCTGAGAGAATTGGAATTCGAATTAGAATCCCTCGAATCTCTGTCTAATTTGGTTCCATTGAAGTAATCAATAGTAGCAGGAGAGACCTTAGAATTTGAAACAGACTTCATTTCATCAACATCTGCAGACATTTTCCGGATGGAGTTAGAACGATCAAGACTCTTTCTTTTCAAGGAGTCTGTGTAATAATCTTTAGTCAGAAGTGAACCACCAGGAGCTGTAATTGTAACATCGTAATTAATGGGTTCTTCAACAGGGATTTGATTATCAATGCGACGAACAGAAGCAGGAACATCTTCAATAACTGAAACCATTGGGGGAATCCTTGGGAACATTCTCCCAATAAGATATCCATCCCAAGAAGCTCTGGGTTCATCAAAGGAATATCGAGGATCATCGAACGACATCCGACCAGCATCAAGTGACATCCGACCAGCATCAAGTGAGAATCTGGGATCAGTATCACAAGATCTCCGTCCAAACCCATAATCAGCAATCTCCGACTGAGTCTCCCTGAACTGTCTACCAGCTCGTTTCTCGACCCGCATTGCAGCTGAGTTTCCTCCATTTTCACGTTTCTTCATCTTCTGTTTTTTCCCCCATTTCTGCAATTTCTTACTGAAAACAGACGCCGCCAACCAGAAACTCCCTGCAATCTCCTTCAAGTCCCTTCCCCCTGTAGGCTTTTTACATTGTGATTCGAGATCTATGTGATCCTTCATCGTCTTCACTTCCTCTTCTCCTGACATTTCCACTTCTATTTCTTCTCCCTTTTCTTCTTCTTCTTCTACTTCTTCTTCAATCTCTTCAACTCTATCTTCAACAACAAGGTTCACATTTGGTGGAACTGGAACTGGAACAACAACATTTTCAGAAGAAACCTTAATTTCTTCCTCACTTTCCTCCTCCTCTTCAACAACCACTAAATCATCATCATCCTCCTCTTCAACCACCACTAAATCCTCATCCTCCTCCTCTTCTTCTTCTTCTTCTTCTTCCTCCTCTTCCTTTGATTCAAGCACTGGACCTTCAACACCTGAAAACCCTAAATTTCTGGTTTCAACTTCAATCTCACCCAAAACCTCTTTAGTCGTTGTTGTTGTTGATTGTCCTTTTCTTTCATCATCGAGATTGAAAAGAGTAAAAAGGGTATTCCGAACCCTAACGTCACAAGACTTCCTCTGGGGTTCCAAGACGCCGGAAAAGCCTTCGCCTCTGCCACCAGAGAATGACTTGCTCCGTCGAAGCTCAGGAAAGAAGGAAGTAGAAGAAGAAGAAGAGGGTTTGTTGTTTCTATGGTGGTTATTATGATTATCTCCTGATGAGCCTCTGAAAATGGCTTTGAGAGCAGAAGTAGCGGTGGAAGAAGTAGAAGTTTTAAGGCGGCTGAGGTTGGCCGGATCTAAACCGGCGAGGCGTTCTCGCAAGCATGATGCACAAAATCCGGTGACTGGTTGTTCGGGGTGACGTTCACAGGTGGAGAGACGGTGAGGGGGAAGTTGGGGTAGTTCGAGATTATTCATAACACAAGTGGTACAATGCGCACCCTCCTACCAGTGGTGGTTCTGTTCATATTCCGACGACCCTCTCTCTTTCTAATTTTAGAGCTGCTGTGTTTGGTGTCTGATAGAGATTTCTAGAGTTAGTTATCATTAACGGTAGAGAGAAAGCTAAAGAGAGAGAGAAAAGAGAGAGAAAGAGTGTGAGTGAGGTCTGGTTTTGTTAAAACTTACAAAATCAGAGAGAGGGAGTGAGAGGGGGAAGAGGGAGAGAACAAAAACTAAACCCCTGAAAAACCCTCGACAGAGACACACAAAAAACACATACAAGACTGTTTTCTTTCTTTTTTTCTCTCTCTAGAAGACTGAGAATCTGAGATGAGATTAGAGAGTGTTTTTTGGGGTTAGAATTTTAGTTTGTTTCTTTCTGCTTCTGTTTCTCACTCTTTTTGTTGATGTATTGTTGGGTGTAGGCTGTTTTCTACTTTTTCTTTTGTTTTATTTTTGTTTTTCTTTCTTGCTTTTCGACTCTCTCTCTCCCTCTCACCAACGTCTCATTTTCAAAGATTCCTGTAAAGTAAAAAAAGCAAAAGCAAAAAACACCACACACTCTCCCCCACCATTCTCACTTACCACTTACCCAATTACCCTTTTGCTTTTCAATTTTTTTTTTTCTTTTATTTTTTTCTTTTCTTTTGAGTTTAATTTTTTTTTTTCTCTCCTTTTTTAGTTTTTACTTTTAATTTTTTGTTTCACTACTTTATGGATTTATGAGATTTCAATTTATTTTTAAAACTTGCTTACAGTGGAGAAAATGCTCCTACGAGACGAAAAGAAAGACAGTCAATTTACAAACATCAGAGAATCAACCATCAACGATATGGAGTATGTATACTCTCCTAAATATGCAATTCTCTAATATTTTCTAATTTATTCGATGCAAGTAAAATTTAAACTCATATTTGTGCTATCAACAACTACAAACTTTACAAGCTAAACTAGCTCACACTTGTGATTTACTTTGATATTATTAGCTTAGTTTTATTGGATAAATCATTAAAAAAAAGTAATATATTTTGTATAAATATGATCAAGATATTTTTATAATACAACTTTTTTAAATCAATAATCTTTTGGAAATAATTGTGATTCCTTTTATGATAGGGTTAATATGTGAAAAATGCATTATGTTATAATATGTATATTTTTTAACAAATGTAGCTGAGAAAAAGTTATTCTATAAATACTAAAAGATCAACCGTTGATTATAAGAAGTATTTGAATGCTCTAGGATTATAAATATTTCTCTTAACTTTTGTTATATAACTTGGCACAAGCAGGATTTCTTCGTATGCCGATGATTATTATTGTATTAGGGCAAGTTAAGTAGAAATTAGTGAATCCAATCCCTTGATCTATGGGGTGTGGATTAATGTATTCACGTTGAATAGTGGGGAATCCCTTTGATAGAGAAAGATAAGAGAGAGATGACATTATTTCCCCCCTTCTTCCTTGCCATGGCAAGTCTTTGTGAAATAACTCCAATGAGAAGAAAAAAGAAGGCGTTAAGAGACCATCCTGGCCCAACCCTAGACACTCTAGGATCCGTTTTCAAACCTGCTCCCATTTCGAGTCGAGAGATAGATAAATAGACACATCCCATTGCACTGATCGGGCGCGCGTTCGTAGTGACTGAGGGGGTCGAAGACCAAGAAGTGAGTTATTTATACCAAGCATTCTTCTTATGGCTAGATAAAAGAGCTAGGAGATGAACCCATGACCGTTGCGATAATCCCTTGATCGCGCAATTATTAGTTGACCTCCTATTAAAGATCTGCAAACTAGTAAAAAGTTGTCTAGAATTGTTGATTAAGGGATCCCACTAGCAAAGTATAGACTTATGGACTACCGTATCCAACTAGACTTACTCTTTGCTCCATAATTAAAAATGTATATTTTTTATCATTTCAATTTTTTTTATAGAAATCTGTAAAAATTAAAATAGCTTAAAAAAAAACATGTGAGGGTAAAGAATAAATATAACCAAAACACCAATATTAACAGGATTCGATCGTCATAATTGATGATAATTAGTGTTTGAGAGATGATAAAATTCTCCAACAAATAAATTTAAAGAAAAATAAAACTTACATATCAAACATGTGTATCAAAATTGTTAATGGTTGTTGATTGGAGATTTTAATGATAGGGATATAACTATTCATCATCGCCTTCTTGATCCGACGTGCCAAATGATTTGTCCGTTAGTTTTTATCTTTTCTATGTTTGACCTTGATGACTCTCAGAGATTTTAATATACAACCAACTTGGCTTATGTATTTGTTTACCCTGGAACAATTTCACACTTTCACCACACAACACCCAAGACCAAAGGTATACTAATATGGGGAAGCGATAAGCTGCAACAGTGGCTTACATGCTCTCGACTGCGTAACCGTCGATAACAATGAGCAGAACATCCAAGGATCATCAACTCATTACCTTCACCCCTTGGCGTGACAAAATTGGGTGATGTGGTCCTCACCATGTTCTACGGAACTGGTGCCTATATACACAAGCTACATTTCTAATGTAGATAAGTTGATTTTGAATTATGTATTCACAGGCTACATTTCTAATGTAGAAATAGTATCGTTTCAGGGAGCGTATCCACATACATTGAATCTACATTAGTTTGTAGGGCTCACGTAGAGATGATTTAAGGTTAAATTTAGGATATAATATTATTTTTATCACGTAGATCATCATTACAAAACATTAGCTCATTTTAAAACTTGTAACTTCGATCATCATTCATTAAATAAAATCAACAGTAAAATAAATTGTTCAAACACCGTTAATTTTCAGTGATTTTTAATCACTTACAAGTTCTAGAATGTGCTAATTTTTAATAAGGATGATCCACATGGTGATAATATATAGAAATGATTTTTAATATTATCTCTTGGATCAATTTTATGTGGATCCCACGAATAATTTATTAATACCGATGTACTTTTAATAATGTATCTTGATCTGCTCTCATCATTTTATACTACCTTTTTAAATGTCTTTAACACATTTTCGTGGGGACATATAGAAATGATCCAATCCAAGGATTCATGTAAGAGGACGGATCGGCTTACAGGTTCATGCGGGGCTCACATACGATTGATCTAAGGGTTAATTTTTACGAGAATGTTGTCTTCACCATGTAAACCATTCTCACAAAAAATTATCCCATTTTAAAACTGGTAGCTGCATAAAAAATTGATCGTGAGTTGCTTAAAAATTAACTGTGAAAAATGAACGACGGTAAAAATAGTCAATATTTGATGGGATTAGAAGTTTAGAATGTAGTGATTTTTTGTAGAAATGATCTACACAATGACGAGAATATTTTTATAAAAAGTTAGCCCTTAGAACAATTGTTTGTGAGTCCCACATGAACCTGTACATATAACCTTCAAACCGATCGACCTCTTCCTGTAATGAGGTGATCATCTTCTTTAAAATCAACCATTATTAATTTCTACCTGTACTCGTAAATTCGTTAACCAATCCTATTTCGAATTAAAAATACAAAATAGAAAACATAAATAGAAAAAATTGGAATTTTTTTTTTTAAAGGACTGAAAAAGACGTGGAGGGGGAAGGGGGTTGCCGAAAACGTCCCATCTAGTATGTTGCCTGGGGTGCTGCTACCCCAAACTCCTTTTTTTCTTTTTTTTTTCTTCTTTCTCTCTATTACCTGTGTGATTGCGGGCCTCGTGGCTGTGGAGACGAGACACTGCGACGGTGTTCAGATGAAAATAACGTTTTTTTCGGTTGTTGATTTTCTTTTCAGACGTGAAATACTTTTGTACTGCATAATTACAGAATGAGTGCAGTCTTGTCTACCTACCCTATACGATACGATTATGTTACATGCACGTACGTATGTCCACGTCACTCTCTCATCTCTATATTTTTCTTTAGATTTTGTTAACATGTGCACATGTTAAGCTTTTTGGTTTTATATTTTTTTTAGTTTCTTAAAGTTGTCCAAATTGACTAATTTTTTGATATATATGTTATTTATACTATTTGGATCATATCTAAAAAAATCAGCTCAATCGGAGTCCTCTAGCACCCTCTAGCACCATGAACACTTAATTTAGACTTTACTAGTATGAATGAACGACTGACATTTAAAGTGATTTGTTTAGAGGGTTAGATATTTCTGATGGAGCTGATTTTTTGTGGACATCTTATAAATAATGATAATATTATGCTTACAAAATTTTAGCTGATTTGAAGACCTGTAACTTGCAAAAAAATCCTTTCAAAAATATCCTTATCGTGTGCCCTAAGGGCACACGTTAACAAGACCCTTTTTCTTTTTGGGAGAGGGGGTTTTTTTTTCTTTTCTCCCGAGGGTCACTCTCTCTTATCTCCAATTTTTTTTTAACTGGCTATTGTCTAGATTACAATATGACATAGATATACGCAATGGCGTGTGAGAAGCGTAGAAAAACTGCCAAAGATATCGTCACCAACGAACACAAGAAATGCACCAACCAACAGGCCCAGAGAAACCGCCAATAACAACCTATGTAGATATTTTTTTATATAATCCATATGAGGGGACACATGAAGAAGATGCCAACAGTGTGAAGATGTTTTCTCACATAGGCTTCACACGGTTTGGTTGGGTTGAATTTTTTGTCAAACTTAAAGTCAAACCATGACTTTTTTAGAAAGACCAAAATCACAATGGTTTTTTTCTTGTGGGAACCAAACCCACACCGATGATTTTTCGATTTTTTTTGGTTTTTTTGCAATGTAGATCGTCCTTATTGAAAATCAACTATCTAAAACTTGTAACCTCATCATTCGGTCTTTCAGTCATCTATTTTACCACTATATTGCAATCATTGGATGATAGGATTAAAAATACTCTTAGATTGGGCTATTTCGACAAAGATGATCTACAATGTGTGGAGAATATCCTCACCCAAAATTAGCCAGTGAATTACATATCCACGCGGGCACCACAAGTCAATGCACAAAAGTAATTAACAATAATCATGTATAAGGATCTATCTCTTGCATGTATTAATAAGATGTGAATATTTATTAGTGAATTATATTTAAAATAATATCAGCATGCATATTTACATATATATGTATCATATATCTTTACTGGATTTTTTTGTTTTTCGATTTTTTTAAAACATGAAACCAAAATCAACACCATAAGATCGGTTTTTTTGGTTTTTCGGTTTCTCGGTATTTTTATCAGTTCGGACCAGTTTGGACTGGGTTAAAAGCCAAACCGTGTGCAGCCCTAATGTAGATCATCTTATATACAATTCATCATGTTATAAAGTTTTTAATCTCATCAAGAGTTAGTTTAAAATTAATTATAAAAATGTACGATTCATAAATCACATAATTTTTTAGAGATTAAAGGTTTTAGAACGATGTGATTTTCAATAAGGATGATCTACATGATGAGTAAATCATCCTTACCGAAAATCAACCCTTAGACCATCTCCACGTAAATCCTACACATACGGTGTCAAAATCAAGTCTAAATAAATACGTCTCTCTATCGTTACTCATAAAACTCATCAATTTTTATTTATTTTTTGATAAGACATAAAACTCATTATACTCCTCATCTCTCCCCTCCCCTCCCCTCATTCCCATTTCCCTTCTTTTGGACTAAGGATTGTTTGTAAAGGGCAAATTTTTCTTGCCCCTATTTATTTATTTATTGTTTCTATTTTAACACCCCACTTGAATTCTTACACTCATTTACATCCGCTTCCGGGGTCCCATATTTTGTAATGCAGCTCTCTTTTAGTTGGCTTCTTCGTGTGCCACTGCATGCCACTCAAAAGTAGTTGGATATTTGTAACCCTTTTTCTTAAATGTTCTATCACATCTATGACCTTATTTTTACATGATGCTTACATTTGTTTGAAGTGCTTTGAAAAAATGACTCAAAAATTAATTTTTATGTATGAATGGTCTCTTCATCCTGTAAATCATCATGAACCACTATATTTGCACTGTACTTTTTTTTTTTTCTTTTTCTTTTTTCCTTCAATTTTTAAGATCAATAAGTAGATATATATAGATCACTTTAAGCTTTAGTTCCTCTCCTATGAATAAAATTTCTAGACCAAAGTGTCGAATTTATAAGTAAAAAGTACAAAAAAAATCTAAAAATTGAGAAAATCTCTACAAAGCTTTGAGAATGAGAGAGAGAGAGTAAGATGACAAAATCTGGAGTACAAATGTCATCATAATTAAACTGACAACTCGACGCACAGATCCCGAGGAAAGACCATCCAAGCACTCCACAGATCTCCTGATCGAGTCCTGCCGACTGTGCATGAGATTCCATCACTCCAATCTTTTTGAAAAAATTTCCTTTTTTTAGCATAGAATAGACCTCATCAAAGATCCACAACAAAAATCTGCCACTAGATTAGATGCAAGATCTGGGTCTTAGATTCTAGATAAGATGATGTCATGCACTTAGGATCCAACGGTTTTAAACTAAGGATAAATATTCAGAATTTTTGGGACCACATCATGTTTTTACTCCATAGAAAAAGCTGGTAAATTTTTATAATTTACTGTGAAGGAAGAAGGGGTGATGGATCTGGGATCTCCATCATTCAGCTCGATCAGCTCTGTTCTGTTTTAAGGCTGAAACTCGACTTTAAAATCTGCTGTTTCAAAAAAACAACAAAAAAGAGCTAGGGTTAAAAAAAAAGGTTGATGGAGAGAGATGCTTGCTGGGGGCGGGTGTGAATTATTTGGTGTCTTATTATTAGTAGTAGGTAGTACCAAAGTTCTGATCAGTGAAATTCAGAGAGAGCAAAATTCTGTGAAAAGAAAACGATTTCTGAGTGATTGAATTTATGTTTGTCGGGAAAATTCCCTGCTGAGTGCTGAGTCCCACACCTCAATCTTTAACGGTAAAAAAAAAAAAAAATTATACTATGAACATATTTTTTATTTATCTATTTTTCATTAAATGAGGTAATTTACTCAAGATAACTGGTTAATTTTGGAGCTATTAAATGCTATGTATTGCCACATGGCAATTTTCTATTGAGTCCTTAATTTCATATCCTTAAATTGTAATATCAAAATTTTACTTAGTCCATTTAAAAAACTAATATCATAAAAAATCAACTCTCAGATCATTTCTAAGGCAATTATTCAGAGAGTCGGTAAAAAAGGTTAGAAAAGGAATCCGCCTAACTAGCATTACTCTAATGACTATTCAATCGTTTTTTCTATGGCATAAAGTTTTAACTTTCTTTCCAGTTTTACTAATTTTATCCTTAAAATTTATATCTAATTAATAGCATTTTTTAATCATATATATATATATATATATAGTGTATTCATGCCACCTTAGAAAATCAGCTTTTTAATCATAATTTGAAATGAACTTGACATTGGCCTGAGCCAGAAAAATCAGCTTTTTTTTTTTGTTGGGTATGAATTCTATAACTGATGAAATTTTTTGAGCTGCCCTTTAAAGGTATTTAAATCAGCTTTTCAAGTGGTTAAAGAAATGTGAAAAAAATTTCATTATCGATGATTTCATATAATTAAAAGACACTCGTCAGCATCATGAAGCGTATTTTTTTTTTCTTTTCTAAAATCTTGGTTTCGGAGTCCTGATCAATTAGATGATTGGTTGGGTAAAGAGTTGACTCATAAGGTAAGCCGAGTTAAGCCTGGTAATTTGACTGAGTTGAGGCCTAGTCAATAATTACATAATGGACTCGTTCAAGTTCTCATGAAGCTAGTGATTTAAAAATTGAATCCGAAGTGCTCGTATTTAACTGTCTTTCATGTGGTAATAAAATAAGAAACATTTTTATAGTTAGGAGGTGCCCCACCCTTTGGGAAGGACTAATCTTCTAGTCGCATGCCCCGACCTACACAGAAATTTTCAAACTGATGAATCAAGAAAAAAGCTTTTTGTTTTGTTTTGAAAAAATAAGAAAAATAATAAAATAAAAGATTTTTCTTTTTCTTTTCATTTTTCATTTTATCCAAACCAAGATCAGTCAAAGTCAAATATCAGCTAATCCTGTTCTGATTCGTTTTTCTTTTTAAATTAAGATCATGTGACTCACTGTCTAGTATTCCCAATTATTGAAGCTACAAAAGAAATCCCACTAATGTGGGGAGGACCGCCAGGTCCCCTATCTAGATGGAACACTCAATTGTTATTTGCCATGTGTATTTCAACCCATTTTCTTATATATTTAAGAGTGCTATTTTGTGCATCCTACGTGTATATTCCTTCTTTTTTATTAGCTAATTTATTGACGGTTTGAATGCACTTTTTTTTTTTTTTTTTTTTATAGTTGAATTCAAATGGTCAAGAAATAAGCCAAGAGGTAGTGTGCATAGTAGGTGCACAAAATAATTCTCTTATTTTACCATGCGTATTTCGAAGTGGCTACCACCTACCAACTGTTGGGTGGTCTGTCTAGATGGATGACCTGGTGGTCCTCCAGTCCTATTAGCAGAACTCCAAATAAAAAAAACCCTCTAGTTCTTTTATTTTTAATTTTTAATTTTTAATTTTTTTAATTACGTGAGTAGGATTCTATTTTTTTTTTGTTTAGTTATATGTAAGTAAGATTCTGGATAAATTAAAGTAACTAAAAATTTGTTTGGGTACGTGGATTAAAATAAACCACCTTACTTAGGACTAATTTTGTCGGTGCCGCGGCGGGTTGTTCCCATTTTTTTCCTAGGTTAAATAAACAAACTAACATGCTATAGTGTTATGGACCTATATATAACATATACATATGTTTAGATTTACCAAATTTATCATAGTCACAAAATCTTGTAAAATAGATATAATAATACCAAGACTATCCTATGCTAGTATTTATATATTATATAAATAATGAATTGATTATGAAAAAAAAAAAGAAAAAAGTAGCAGTAGTAGTATTAGAGGAGGGAGTGTCTCATGTGACCCTGCCCTAGACCATGTGTGTGGATCCCAAAGCTGTTGAAGGAACAGCTTCTCTTTCTAAAGCTCTATTGCTGTTATTAATTTTCTCTTTCTTTCAATCTTCTTTCACAGAAGAGGATATAAAGTAGATCTTACTGTTTGATAGCATGCACTTAAACAAAAAAAAAAAAAAAAAAAGCTAAATGTTTGGGAACTTTAGGGCAGTTTTGCTTTCATTTTTTTATTTATTTTTATATTGTTCTCTGCAGATTCTATAGTCAGAGTATTTTAGTTTGTCTTTGAAAGCTTTATTAACACTTTGCTTTCTTCTCTGTTTTTTAAGTTTTGTCACATTCTCACATAAAAACAAGAATAAAGCTTATAAGAATTCAACACACTTTAACCTTTCCTGAACCAAAAAAAAAAAAACCCAACACTGATTCACTGATGAAGTTATCTTTCTCTGTTTTTTAATTATCTACAATCTACAATATTAATAAGAGCTCTTATATTTTGATTTATATTAAGCTCGTTTAAACTGGTCTATTATTACGGCACAACGGTAGGCTGGTGTTACTGTAAGTTAGGATCACCATGATCACGATATGACATGATATACGGCGGGTAGCCCAATAGTTCATGTCAAAAAAGAAAAGGTTCAAAAATTAACAAAGTTATCATTTTTATTTATATTTATTATTATTAATTTTTTTTCTTTGAAAACTAACAAAGTTAGGCTGGAACTATAAATTTTAGAAGATTAAAAGTTAGAGTAAAATTAACCCAACACATGAATTTTCATTTTGACATTCATAACTCATAAGAAGTTAATGTTTATCTAATTAAATCAAGCTTCTCAATAATTATTATTCAAGAAATTAATAAAACATAAATGTAAATGTAAATAAATCAATTAAGATGGAAAAAAAATTGAAAAAAGAGAAGTCATGATTAAGGGATAAATAGGAGTAAACGGAGTTACTATTCATAGCATGTGATATTTGTGCCTCTTGTTTTCTTTATTTGATGTTGGATCTTCTTTTCCCAACAACTCCAATTAAGGCCTTCACCCCATAAACCAAACAATTCAAGATTTTCTTCTTTTAAAAATAACCTTAGACTAAATGATCATAACCCACTATAAACAAAACCTCCATTTTTAAGTTAATATGCTCTTCATAATGTCACAGACCTAATATGTATCCAATAACACCATTAATACATTTAGTTTATAGAGTACATAATGTTTAGTGTATATATAAATAACATAGATATTAGCATTGAAGGAATCCCAAGAAAGGAATAAGTGTAAGTGATGGCATGTTAGTGAAGGACATTAAAAAGAGAGAATTTATAGGGCAAACCTTCTTAGGGATTTGGGAAAATATTCCAAAGAGATCTTTGGGTGGGTGTATTTTGAAGTGTTTGTAGGGCTAACATGATTCATTTTTTCAGGGGTATGCATTGGAATTTACAAAGGAGGTAGCCATTTATAATATAAAGAGGTGTATTATTTTGTAATAAAGTGTTAAGAAAGACTGAATTGCATGAAAATCATCACTTACATATATATGGGGTTCAAAGAAATGGAGTGGAAAAAGCAAAGAGTAGGTCTTGTTTCTTCTTTTCCTTTTCTTTTCTTTTTTTAAGGTAAAGTGGAGAGACTATGAATTGTGCTTTGGAAAGGAAGTACATGAAAGGAGGAGATGTTCACACAAGAAAGAGAAAGACCCATTTTTTGTTCTTTTAGATATGGAACCTAAACCCTATTGAATTTGATCCTAAGACCTAGTTTCATACTTAGTTAAAAAATGTTTTCACTACTGTTCACAATAGAATTAAGATTCTCTCTCTTCTCTATGGTGTGAAGGCTCATGTACTATATAGTTTTTACTTTTCTTACTATACTTTGTATTGTATAGTTATTTTTACTGCAAAAACAGTTAATCTGTATACAATCAAAAGAAAGCAAAAGAGAAGAGACATTTCCTTTCTTAATCAACCATTGTATTTACATTTTCAAGTAGATGAACTATAATGGTGGAAGGGGATGTGAAATTGAGAATTATGTACCAAGCAACCTGATATTCAAATCCAAAATTTGAGTTTTGACCCATTTTCGGACCCGCTATATACATATATATATATGTCCAGCCCAGGCAACTTCACAGTTACAGACATACAGTATGAAGTTCCATATTCATTACCTAGACCCTCCTGGTACCTGAATACCCAAGGACCCATTTCATAAAATTTGTTGCTATGAAGGCCGGACCAGTAGGTTATAAGGGTAAGCTATCTTTTATTGGGTTAGGGTTTATTATTAGCTTTAGACCCTGTATGAAGTGCCCTACAATGAATCAGCTGGGCAAACACCTAATATACCAGACCCAATGGGCTAAACCCATAAGATGCCTAGACAGTATTTCATGATTGATTACCCAATAAACATATCAAAAAATCGATTCGACCATTCTTGACTCTGTCACGTGTCTGGATCACAACAATTGATGATGATGATGATGATGAAGATATTGAGTGGTCATATAGGATTTAATCAAAATTTTACAGTGGTTAAACAGAATTGGATTTCAGGTCCAATTCTGTGCACCAATGAGGTGCCCATTTTAAACAAGAAAATATAGATAATAGTCTTTGGGATGATTATCAGAACAGTTCTTGGAAAAAAAGATGTACCTATAATTCATGCTTGATCATTCCAGCATCCTCATACGCCTCCAATCTTATAATTTGTTACTATGAAGCTCAACATAGTATACAAACTTAAAATGAAATGAACTTAAAAAGTTTGATGAGGAAAAATATTAGAAACAAGGACTATGTGGAAATGGAGACTTAGACAGCAGCTCCAACAGGTGTCCCAGCCTTAAGCCTTGAAGACCCATAAAGAGTTTCTTCGAACCGGATAATCTCGTTCTTTGATCCATACGCAACTTGGGTTCGATCGTCAAGATTAGTGATCACCTTGTCTAGAACAGATTGGGTTCCATCACTACTGTAGCCACCGGCTTGTTCGATTAACAAACCCAATGGAGCCACCTCAAATAACAACCTCAGCTTGGCTTTTGAAGTTGGGGATATCACATTTGTGAACACACCCTTCTCTTTCACAATAATCTGGCAGAGCAAAAACAAGAAAACAGAACAATCATTGCCTTAGACATTTTAACAGAGAAATCATCTTTAACTTGTCAATCAATGCAGAGATGGCTTAGAAATCAAGAACATTAAGTTTTCAAGACCTGGTTAACATCGGGAACCATTCCTCCGGTGTACCGCAATGTGTACTTCTCTCTTACATAGTAATTGATCAGCTGTTGGGAGACATATTTCAAAGGATCAATAGTTAAAAATGGGTTGATTGATTGAAGTGATGTAAAAGTGAAGGAAGAAAAGAACAAGAAGAAGACCTTATCATATTCGGGGTTATCAAAAGTGGCTCTCAAATTTCCAGGAGAGAACAGCTTCCCTTCACCAATTTCTGTGGTCTCTTTAACATGTTGCCATTTACCTAGCAATTGCACCAAGAAGGACCAGTTTATAACAGTTGTAAAATAAGAAATTAAATGGCCTACTCTGCAAATTGTTACTAGTTAAGGATTACAAGTTATCACCTTCATCAAGAAGAAGGAATTCATGGGTCCCTGGGACACCTTTAAGAGCGATAACGTAAGTGGTTCGCGGACCATAGATACCCATGGCAGCTGCAACTTGATCTCTTCCAGTTACACCTGTTAACTTATCTCCAGGCCACACTCCAAAGATAGTACCCACTGTGAAATTCGTATCGACAATACTAGACCCGTCCAATGGATCGAAAGCAACACTAAATCCACCTGTTATTATTCCAATAAAGAAACATGTACAGGTTTTAGTTACTTAGATCTTCACCATCATATTTTCAACTTGAGTTTAAGGATTTTGCAGACCTTCAGCTGGGCCTCCCATATCTTGAAGCTCAGGAACTTCTTCCGAGCAAGCGTATTTGCAGAAGTGAGAATAAGTCAAGGCCTAGCCAAGCATCAAAGTAGCAGACACAATGACCTTATTTGTTACTGCAATTCAATCTTAAAAGGAGCAGAATTCATAACTAAACAGAAGAGGAACTAAGAAGAGAACAAGAAAGTAGAAGTTTTGGTGTCACTAACGTCGAAGAGTAACTGGTTCGCGAGCATGTCCACTGCAAGCTGTTCATCACCGAATGAATTCACGCAAGCGGTTCCACCACAAGAGGCAGTCCTGACTTTGAAGGCAATGGTCCTTAGTGCTTCTCCCATGCACATCATCACCCTTATCAACCCCTTGTCTGTTGTTGCCTTAGTTAAGAACTCCTCCTACAATTCACAAGTTGATTAGAATTGCACCTTTAGAAAGACTAACTTGCTAGGAATTGTGAACAAATAGATATATAGTACCACATCGAACAACAGACTGTTCGACATAAAGTTTATAATGTTGAGGATCTCTCTATTAGGATTAGAACCAATGATTGGATTGGGTGTATTCGCGTGTCTTACAAGATATAATTGAAAGTCATTTGAGGTGAAAATTGTTAGGAATTGTCCATCAAATGGATAGTCCAACAATGCTCAAAATGGAATCAATGTGAAAACACATAACCAACATAGTTCAATCTAGCTAGGTTCTCTATTTTAGCAAGTTGAAGTCCTAAACCAATAGTATTTCTTCAACAACTAAGATTGAAAGGTATTGAATTGACTGAATTCAGTACTGAAGGAAGTTAATTAATAGAGACTAGTCCAAGTACTACTTTGTACACCAGTTTTCATTCATCAAACAGAATTGAATATACAAATTACCAGGCTATCTCCGATCTCGCATTTCGTGATGAGTGAAGAAGAACTCTTTCCCTTCGAAAACTTAACCGATGATTTGGCTACCGTACGCAAAGATTCACCAAAAATAGAACTCGATTGTAATCGCTGCAAGGCATGTCAAATTTTTATTCCACATATTAGTTTGCATTGAAAACATTTGTTATGAATACAAGTCAATGTATACAAATTTTTCGTACCCGTGAGCTGAATGATTTAGAGATAGACGGCGGGGATAACACCGCAGTGGATCGCTGAGCCGCCGCCGCTTCTGGTAGGAAAGCTCCACGGCCATAACACATGATGCCGGTCTCCATGACTTTCAGAATTCAAAAAAATTCTAAGCTGAAAATGTTTGCAAGAGTCTTACTTCCTAGAAGGAGTGTAAGGACCCCTTAGCTTGAAGTCTGTTATGAGTCTGTTATTGCTTGGGATTGGGAACAAGGGGAAGTTAGTATTGGAGATAAGCTGCTAAATGGGATCCTGCCACGTGGCATTCATATAGATAGGATGTATTGAAGGTCTGTGGCTCTTATTTAGCCTCAAATGACGTAGGGGTGGGTCCCATAATTTCTCTTTGGCATATGCTTTAACGGTCTATGTTGTGTGTGTGGTTTGATGTCAATATACTTCTCTTCTGTTATATCTTACATCATGTGCGTCAGACTTAAGTAAAAGCTGAATTTGTTTGGGGTGTAAAATGGGGTCTTTGTAAGGTTAATCTTTTTCTGAACACCAAACAAATGCAACCCAACCCAACGTCTTTAGATGGTGTGTGTTTAGGGTTTAAGATTATGTTTATGGGAATTTAACTTTCAATTATGGAAAATATTGAAGTTGAAGAATTTTAAAATGAACCCATTTTCATTGTACATCGTCAGATTTCATCTCAGATTCAAATTAATTTTTTACTTATTAGATTACTCACTTTAAAAATCTAACTCTACCAAGAAATGAAAAGATAAAAACATTCAAATAAAACATATTCGAATGTTTTAAAGAAAACAAACACCACCTTGATCAGCTAAGCTAGGGTTCAACAAATTCTTGTTTTAGAATTAGGGGTGTCAACGAAACTAAGATCTTAAGCACTCCTATTAAATTTTCTAGCTGCACTGACTACCAGCGGATCTCAATTTGATAGCATGGGAGGGAGGGAGCAGAGCCTTCTCGGAATCCCCATTCCGAAAACACATCCCCCAACTCTGAAAAAACATATCCCCAAATTAAAGATGTTCATTCATTTGAAGATACCTATTTAAACCACATTATCCTCTTTAGACATACCCCATATAATTTTATAGGGTGAGGTTATATAGCCCCCTTATATAACCCCTCGTTTGTGAGGCCTATATAGAATGTATTTAGGGATTAATTTTAAGAAAAATAATCTACACGGTGAGAAGAACATAGTTACCTAAAATCAACTTGATCTAAAACTTGTAACCTCAAATCTACCCATTTTAAATTAATGGTCAAAATAAAAGTTTAAAACTTGCAAATTTTGTAAGGGCTAATTTGAAGGGGTTAGAAGTTTTAGAACGAGCTGATTTAGGGCCGTCTCTGAGATTTGGGGGCCCGAGGCGAACTCATAGAAATGGGGCCCCCTATATAATAACAGTAAAAAATGATAAATATATGCATTAAGGGCATATTATTGCAAGGTTAAATATTCCCTCAAAGATCAAATGGAACGGGCCCTTCTAAGATGGGGGCCCAAAGCGGCTGCCTTGGTAGCCTTGGCCCAGAGTCGGGCCTGAGCTGCTTTTTGAATATGATGAAGAGTGAAGAGAACATCCTCTCCAAAAATCAGCTCCCCGATGCATTAAATGTGGGCACCACAAACAATAGGTTATATAAGGGGGCTTTTATATACCAGATTTTTTAGGACAAAAATATATTTTGGTTGTTGGGAATAATATTAAACAATATTTACTGTTAGAATATGAGTTCGTGATTATTTAGTGGTAAGCTATTTGGCGATTTTGAGAATACTGAACACCCCAAGACCTAGTTGGAGGAATGGTTTGCTTTTGAGAGGTCATGGGTATATAAATTCAAGAGAATCTTTCACGATTAATATTGAATTGAAAGTCCTCTTATTTTTTTAGTTTTATAGACTAGTCTATTCTATCAAAAATAATACTCAATTTAGACTAATGCAGGTAATAGGTTTTGAGTACCTGCCACATGGTATAGCTAATGCCATGCTAGGTGCCTTGTGGACAGCCAAGTCAGCATCTCTGGCTTTCGACTGTTTTGATTGCCACATGGATGTCCTATGTCGAGTCAAGATGCCACACGGTTTGCCACATGAATGCATCCTGATGCCGTATGGACACCCTTTGCCTCCATCTAGGCGTCATGTTGCCTACAAGTGCATTGGTAGACTCATCAGCATCGCTCTTGAAGTGTCTCAATTGTTCTCGCTCTAGCTCCATGTTAGCTTAGGTCGTGGCACAAAACGCCATTAATGTTGGACGATCATCTACTTGATTTAAGCAAAAATCAGAGTAACTTTGCTTAGACCCTTTCAACACTCCCATCGCCTACCTAGCCCTCCTTGGGAATTGATAAAACTTAGTTTGAGCATTAGGATGTAATTGGCTTGAAGTTTGATTAGGATTCAAGAATATGTCAACTGTAGTTACCAAACACCCCAATCAAAAAACCAATAAGTTATATTATATTAAAAAATTTAGTTTTATATTATAGATTAGCTTACAAACTATACAAAATTAACCCATAATAAAATAAATATCATAATTGAAAAATGAAAAAAATTAAATTAAATTTTTTAAAACACTTCCAATCCATACAAAACGCCGGCATGTTTTTCCGGTCCATCTTTGGCGAAGTACATATCTCTCATCTTTTGGAAAGCATGCCATGTTAGCAAACTATCCGACCCGGCCTGGTGGGATTTCCCGACAGCCCGATCCAATTGGAGCGCACTGGCAACCCGATCCAAACCTCCGTACAAGCTCTCACAGAACCTCATCAGATGTTTCACATCGTAGACCTTCGTCCCGAAAAACACCCTAAGAAGACTAAAAAACTCGCCGATCTCTTCCGGTAAGCTACGGCAAGTCAAGATCTTAACCAGGTACCCAAAATCGTAGGCGCTGTGAAACGTTACCCAACTCACTGAGTCATTACAGACGAGTCCAGACGACATCATCAACTCAGCGAATCTGCACGAGTCAATACCGATTTCTCTGTTCTTCTCGAAATTGATCCCTTGTTGCTTCAATAATTCAATTGAGTCCGGTGCATGTGCATCAGTATCCACATCAAAGTCCCGGAAGTTGAATTCCCAGATGAATCGGTTTTCGGTACCCAAATCGGGGAGATTTCCTTCTGCATCGGAAAGTGTGAGCCCTACCTGGATAAGATTCAAAGCATCGACGTTGGTTTTGAGGATCAGGTAGTGATCGGAAGCCCGGCGGTGACGGAAAAATGGCTTCTTTCTGGAGTCATCGTCGGGACGGTAAACGACGCCGGGGAACTCGGTGTCCATGGAGATGAAAGGGAATCGATCGATCACGTCTTGGATTAACTCAAACTCGGATTCGAGATTATCGAACCAGACTTCTCTGATTACTATTGGTTTCTGATTCGAATCTTTGGAAGACATGGTTGTCAATTTGGTCTATGATCGTCGTCGTTTTTGTTGATGTTGTTCTTGTCGATCTGCTTGTTCCACAACTCTAATCAATCAATAGATCAAATCAATCAATCGATCGATCTTTTAGAGATCTAGAGTTAGGGTTTGAAAAAGAAGAAGATTGAGTGATGAATTTGGGGGAAGAGAGTGGGAGGGATTTTATAAAGGTTAGGTTCTAATTTGGAACATTAGCAAAAGAGAGAGTTTCTATGGAAGGAGAGAGGAAGACGACGTGTTCACGACTCACTAATGACGGCTCGATTATCTTGGTAGGTCCCACTTGCTTCATTACACGATTGGCTCCTCAGTGTCTCGGCTCGGCTCATTACCTAAGCTCCCCAGTCAATAATTGTGAGCAAAAGGGAAGTTTAATTGGCAACTACTATTGTGCGGTTCTAGTGCCATCACTATATTGTTATTACAATGACATTTTTAAGAGTGGAGCTCATATACAGATGAACTAAGTATTAATTTTTTGTGAAGATGATTAACATAGTGAGGACTGAAGAGAACATCCTCATAAAATAGCAACTCATTCTAAAACTAGAAATCCAATAGTTTTAAAAATTAACGGTGATTGAATCATTCATTTTTACCATTAAATTGCATATGAGATTACATCCTCACAAAAAATCAACTTGATTCATTTGTATGTGAGGGCCCATAGGCCATAGTAACAATGATGGAAATTTAGTGATGGCACTGAAACTGCTCCCATTTTTATTTAGGCAGCTAATGGATTTATGGTTAGCTTTAAGCAATTACTAAAATATTTTAGGTTACTACAAGAGAGTCAATCAATTTTGACTTTAACTATTCTTCTATTTACTGCTAGAGTCTAGAGAGTCAATCAATTGGTAACTTCTACTTTGGTCAGTGAACTATCCAAAAATCCCAATGCAAAACTACTAAATAAGTCGATTTTGGTTCTTTCTCGCTTCAATTCTAGTGTTCAAATAATGAAAAAGAATGGTAACCAAATATACGGTTTTAGTTTTTGATTAGTTCTTAGATATTCATTTCAATTTTCGAGTTCGAAAGTGCCCACAACTGATAATGAGTATAATAATAATGGTTCCAATAATTAGTAATTTTGGTTCCAATATTCAAGCATCTAAAGCTCTATATCAAAAGAAAACTTGTAAAATACAACTAGCAACTAAAAGTCGGTTCCATTTTAAATTTTTGTTCTTTTTGATAATCGATTAATCAGGATGTCCCCAAACTTCTTAGAATACCAGACTAATTCTTATGATGGAGCATACCTCTAAATTTATACTATTATGTAAAATTTTATTGAAAGAACAGCCTCAAAGAGAATTAAACTCATAACTTTCAAGTTGTGAGTTAAAATTTTTAAAAAGCCAACCCTTGAGTTGTGTAAAACGTAGAATTCATGGCTAGGCCAAGCTGCTAAGCCGAAGTAGAAAAAGAAGACAGCTTGGCTGGTTGAGAGTAGTATTATATTAATGGGAAATGGGTTGAACGTAGACTGGGTAAGTCGCGATTGAGAGACAATTCAGCCCACCACCACCACCCCACCCCACCCCGTGTACTTCCGTTACTAGTCAGCTTTTTTCTGATTAGTTCAAAGTTTCTCTCCCCTTTCTCTCTCCTCCCTCTACTACTAGACTACTTGTAACTGAAAGAAAGTTTCAGCAGTGGGACCCAATGATGCGCGTTAGTCGGCATGAATTCTGTGCCACGTGGAAAAATTATTTTATTATTTAATAATTATATTTTTGATTTTGGAATGAATTTTTTATTGGGTGTTTGATTAATTGAAAAACAAGTAACGAACAAAGTAGATGCTTGGTGGGCCTGGGGGTGGTGAGTAGATTGAGAGACTCTAGAGAGAGAGAGAGAGTGTGGAGGTACAGAATACAGATGATGAAGACTTTTCTTTATCCACGTTTTAGATTCACACACTCTTCACTCGGACGTCAACACGTCCATCCAACGACGACGACTCCATAGTCCATAGTCCATACTCTGTGCCGTCTTTGAAATTATTGGCTACTTCATTTCCTCCACCCCTTTATTATTATTATTTTACTCTTTTAACTTTTTTGTCTCAAGTACTACTACTTGCACCGTATGCCCGCCCATAGTTGGTAAACAACCACTGTTTTAGGGACAAAGCAAGCCTTATGTATTGGTCAGCTCCATCAAAGATTTTGAAGGATTATACGTGGAACACTTGGTGTTTCAATGGGCTGAAATTTGTAATCTAATGTAATCTTTCCTCTGTGTTCCAGTTTATCTTCTTTTCCAGCTTGGAAAAGATTGTATTTTTTCTCCTCTATTCTTATTAATATATTATCTTTTTGGAGCTCCCCAGTGCTTAGCCATATCTTGATGCCATTACTTGCGAGGTTTAGAATCTAGTTTCGATCTGTTTGAAAAATCAAAATATTCATCGAAACAATATAATACATATCAAAATATTAGAATTACCAAATACAAAAAAACAACACGAAATATTTTTATTTTTTGATAAAAAATTAATAAAATTAATAATTAAATGATTAAATGATTGAATTGAAAGTATCATAATGTATCAAAATGTTTTTGAATGTTTCGAATTCCAGAATGATTCATCTCGATGTATAAAAAATTGTATGAATTTTGAGCATTAATTTAAAGTCAAAATGATCGAATGGACTTAATTTTTAAGTTATTATGTACATATTTTTTTTTTATAATATGTTTCTTGATGTTTTAGTTGTGACACTTGAACTAGTGCATATTTTATTTTTTTTCTTAAAAATAAGAATTGACCTGGATTGTTTTTCTATAATATTTGTAAACTAAACATTCACATTTACAGTTAGACTCTTGTGTTGGTATATATGTTTGACTAAAGTTCAAGACGAATAAAATTAATAACCATGAGAAATAGAGGGCATGTCTAAAAAAGCTCAAAAATAAATCCAAATATCAGAGTTAGGGTCATTGAGGTCCAATATCAAATTGACTAGGATGAATGAGAGAATTTGGACTTGAAAAATGTTTAAAATTAAACAGAGAACTTTTTTGTTGACTCAGGATCGAGTTGAATTGAATTAAATCGAATGTTATTATTGTTAGACAATACTTAAGGGTGTGGTGGAGGTGGACCAACTTGACTAATAAAACATTGGGTATACAATTAAGGTCAAGTTAAAAAAAGTTTGGCATTAACCGAGCCAATGTATTTAGATATCCAAATCAAATTGGAGCCAAATTAATGTATTAGAAAAATCTTAATCAATAAAATAATCTTCATTTTTCTTTGCTTCTCGATCGATCACATTTGTCAATACATTCTGAATGTCGACTAGCTTTTCACTTTTTGTTTGGGGCAAATACTGATACCATTTGATTCATCTGGAACGGGCAATATATTCAAGGTTTAAAATCTCGTATATATCGAATGTATAGATCTATTGAAAAATCGAAATATTTATCGAAAATATATGATACATTATCGAAACATTGAAACTACAAAATACATGAAAACAATACGAAACACTTCGATATATTAAGATACATGTTGAAATGTATTAGTTTGTATCAAAATGTATTGGAGTGCATCGAAATGTTTTAGAATGTTTCAAATTCCGGAATGTTTTGTCTTTTCCGAAATGTCTCAAATTTGAAAAAATTAAAATCTAGGTGATCCATAATTCAAACAAGACCCATCTACACAATGATCTGTGATTCTATCAAATGTAAAAGGGTGTTGTTAAAGGAGTTCCACATCCACCGCTGGCCACCTCCTACTCCGGCCATCGCCGACCACTTCTTTCTTCTTCTTTCTTTCTTTTTTCTTCACCGTCTCTCCCCCCTCTTTCTCTCTCCTTCCTCTTTCTCTCTGCTCCCTCTTTCTAGCCTATCTCTCATTCTCTCACCTTTACCTAGATTTGAATTTTTTTTAAAGGTGACTGGCGACGATGGCAGTGGTGGTCGGCGATGGAGAAAGAAGAAGAAAGAAGAAAGAAAAAGAAAGAAGAAGAATAAGAAGTGGCTGACGGTGGATGTGGCCGGCGATGGAGGTGGCCGATGGTGGAAGAATAGTGAAGATGAAAATGGTGGTGATGTTGATGTTGGTAGAGGTAGCGTAGGTGTACTATTTAATTTTAGTGGGATGAAGAGAAAAAGTGGGTGTTAGGTTAGTTTGTCCCAATACCACCCCTAGTAAAAATGAGTAATAATTTGAATGGTAAATTTTAGGCTAAAAACCTTTTTTTTTTTAAGCGAAAGAAACCTGCATAGATTAATTAAAAATAACAGAGTTTTGGTCCTGGACCAAAGAGATATCAAAAGGGTTACAAGCTAACGAGAGATCCTCCCTTATAGCAATCCAAGTTTGTTGGGTGAGGGATCTTTTTTCACACTTAGCTAAATAATAGACAGTATCAAACCTATCAATATTTACATAATTAAAGTAGCAAAAGTTAAAGCCTGTTGTGATCTTAGTAGCTTCTTCCAAAAACATATTGTTCCTCCAGTGGATTGTATTCATTGCATCTTCATTAAAACCCAAAACCTTTCTGAAATTGCTTTCAAACTTTATATTCTGAATCCCCAGTTGATAACACCATCTGACTGCCTCCAGAGTTGCATAGCAGTTACCTTCTTCTTCATTTGAACAAAAAGTTGAGAGTGCCCTAGTTCCTCTTAGATCTCATGTATAGTTAGTCAAAGATATCCCAATACCCATAGGATTAGTGACATTTAAATAATCAATGGAATACCTGATTATCCAACAATGACCAAAGTTCTGAGAGTTTCTATAATGTATAGGACTGGGTTGCCTATTAGTGAATCTATTAGTAATTGTGTTCTGTTTATGAGAAGCATAAATTTGAGTGTATCTACAGATTTGGGTAGCTGTACTGATGGGGTTAGGATCCTTGTTTTCAAAAACCTTTTCACAACGAGCTTTCCAAATAAACCAAGTAACAAAAGCACACCATGAAGACCAATCAGTTTGGACATTATCCCAACCATTATCATTGCTATCCCAACTGGAAAACCAATCCCCAAATTCAGCATAAGGCAAACTATGAAGATGGAAATTACCTGGTAATGCAAACCACACAGCCCTAGCAAAATCACATTCCATGAGCAAATGATAAACCGTTTCAGAGTGTTTAGAGCACATAGGACACCTGGGATCAATGTCATTCAAAATGGCAGCTATTCTAGCATTTACAGGCAGGATGTTGTGAAGACATTTCCAAACAAAAGTGTGGATTCTAGGGAGAACTTGAAGGCTCCAAACTCTGTTCCAATCCAAATTGTGAAGATTGTTCACAGGATTCAACTGAGTATACAGGGATTTGACAGAGAAATCCCCATTCTGACTAAGAGACCATTTAAATTGATCAACCCCTGTAAGGGGAATTCTAATACTAAGAATTTTGGATTGTGTTTCAGCATCAAAACAAGCAGCAATAGTAACTAGATCCCATTCCCTGGTACCACATTTAAACAGATGGACCACCTTTTGAATATAAGGGAAAGCAAAGGAGACAGGCATATCAATGGTAGTAAAAGTATTAGGTATCCAAATATCCTCCCAAATGTTAATGGAATTACCATCTCTAACCTCCCAGACACCATAGTTTTTAATACATTTGAGACCTTCATTAATACCTTTCCAAGCCCAAGAGCTAGAACTATTCACCTTACCATTAATAGCATTTGTATCATGAAAATATTTAGCTTTCATAATTCTACTCCATAAGGTATTATGTTCAGTCATTAACCTCCACCCCACCTTGGCTATCATAGCCAAGTTAAAAGAATTCAAATGCCTAAAACCTAGCCCTCCATTGCATTTGGGCTTACAGAAAGAGACCCAGCTCTTTAGGTATAAACCTTTTTTGGGTTTATCAAGCTTACCCCACCAAAAATCTCTTTGCAGGGAAGAGATCTCTTTAAGAGTAGAGGCTGGCAGGATAAAAACACCCATATGGTAGTTGGCAACTGTTTGAATAACAGATTGCACAAGAGTGGTCCTACCTGCAGGAGAAAGGATTTTACTTTTCCAACCTTGATGCCTGGATCGAACTTTGTCTACAATAGATTGAATGCAGTCAATTTTAGACCTATGGGTGAAAAGAGGAATCCCAAGATATTTATCATTTAGCCCAATAAACCTCACTTTGAAGATCCTCAAAAGCTTTTTGCAATGCTTGTTAGGAAGATTTTTGCTGAAAAAACCCCCTGATTTATCAAAATTCACTAGCTGACCTGAAGCTAGACTAAAAGTGGAGATGAGGTGAAGGAGATTTCTTCCTTCTAAGAGACTAGCTTTACAGAAGATTAGGCAATCATCTGCAAAAAGAAGGTGACTGATAGAGGGACTATTCCTAGACACCTTACAACCATGAACAAGACCTTTATTTTCGGCATCAAGGATAGTTCTTGAAAGGCCTTCCATACACAAAATGAAGAGATAAGGGGATAGAGGATCCCCTTGTCTTATCCCTCTAGTAGGAGTGAAATGATGGCATGGCACTCCATTAAGAAGAACAGCGGAGGTGGTAGTGCCAATACATTGGAAAATTAAATCACACCAGCTTTTAGTAAAACCCAATTTAGACATAATAGCAAGAAGATAATTCCAATTGACCCTATCAAAAGCCTTAGACATGTCTAACTTAAGACCCATTCAACCACTTCTACCTCTTTTCCTCCTCATGGAGTGAATCACCTCATGGGCTATGAAGATATTATCAGAGATTTGTCTCCCAGGGACAAACGCAGATTGATACGGACTGATAATCTTGGTCAACAATGGCTTCAATCTGTTGGCTAACAATTTAGAGATAATCTTGTAAGTGGTGTTACATAAGCTAACGGGCCTAAAATCAGCAGGAGAACAAGGGTTGGAGATCTTGGGAATAAGAGAAATGTAAGTTTGGTTAAGCTGTTTACAAATAAACTTAGAGCTGAAAAAACATTTGACCATATCAATAATATCCATTCCTACAAGATCCCAATTTTTCTGAAAGAAAACAGCTGGAAAACCATCAGGTCCAGGAGAGGAATTAGGTTGCATACTCATAACTACCAATCTTATTTCATCAGCATGAGGAATAGCTAACAGGACTGTATTTTCATCATGAGAAATGCACTTAGGAATGAGATCCGTTATAGAGGAGAAATCCTCTAAAGAAGTTGAAGTAGCAGCTGCCATAGTCTCAAAGTGAATAGTTAAGCACTCAGCTATTGCACTTCGATCTTCTAACCAAATACCATTCTGACTTTTTAAAGAGACAATCCTATTAAAATGAACCCTATTTCTAGCAACAGCATGAAAATAGGAGGTGTTCCTATCTCCAACCAACACTTCCTTTTCAGAGGCCTTAGTTTTCCAAAATCTTCTTCCATATCATACCAGGCCTTTTAGGCTAAAAACCCATTTAACTTGTTCATCCCCAAACATTTTGATGAACTCTATCCATGTCAAAAAGTTTTATTTTTTAATGTTTTCCTAATATAAAATGCATCCATCCTCTAAAAGCCTTCCACGAGGCAGAGATATCGCTGAAGAGAATCTTCTAAAACAACCCAAATTAAGGGAATTCCATCATCAGATTATTCTAAACACGTCCTATAGATAAATAAACAGACGTTTTAACTTAAACTAATAAGGATGGGTCCACAGTGGTCAATTTCGTGACGACTAGCCAGCCAGGCAGCTAGCCAGCTGCCAGCGGTTGGATGCGTGCCACGTTGTAGAAAAGGGTACGTGAAAGTCAAGCAGAAGTTTCTTCGTTCGGCGGCCTCAACTTTGTTCAGACAAATGGACCGGTTTGCTTTCCTCTAACTTTCCTTTGTCTCTCTCTACTGATTAATAATTTTAATTTAATAAACCATTAACACGTTTTAATAATGTTTCTAAAATTCTAAATAATCCGTTTTTGTGCTTTTAATATAAGCCAGTTTTGACTCAAATGCGACTTTGGACTTTCCTCACCGGATTCTTGAAAAATGCTCGAGGACTGGACATTGCTGGAGGATCCGTGTATTAATCGCTTAAATATGTGCTTAAATAAACTAATCCATTAAATGATATTCGATTCGCTTTGCTTCGACGTAGAGGGCGATAATGTTACCAATTCGATTGCCTATTCGATTCGATTCGACGTAGAGCGTTATTGGTGGAAAAAGGTATTCCGTTATCTTTTTTTTACTTGCACCTTCAACAATTCAGGAACTTCTTTTTCCTAGTACGTACTTGGTAGATAATGCAAATCAAGTGACAATCAACTAACAGTAGTTTTTTTTTAAGATTGCAACAAGTTGTTCTGCGCATTTTCTGTTTTGGGTTTGAAAGATCAGAGAATAATAATTAGTGGGTCGCCATTTTTTTTAATTTTTTTTCTGATAGAGAAACAGAGCAACCAGTCCCATATAGGGAGAAGAACTTAAGCTTTTGAGAGGGACATTAGAACTCTTCAGATCAACAATTGGAAAAAATATAGAATATTGTCTGCTTTTGTATTGCACAAAGAGGTCAATTATCCTCCTCAAGCTCTTTAAAAAAAAAAAAATCGAACAGCAGAAGTGAGTTTCGACTTTCAATTTTCGAATCAACTCAATGATCATGAAGTCAGATAAAAAAAGGAATAGATTATGACTGAACCCAGGAGTTTTGAGTTTGATAATTTTACCAAATTCCCCTGTTTCTATGTAGGTCGAAATATCATAAACTTAGCAAATGTAAACGGACATGCTTATCGATCTCTTAGTTCTTGCAGCACTTCCCACAACTGACAGAAATGTTTGAATCCACGCGGTATACAGAGGTAGAGTATCTAGTTAATGAACAGTCCGCTCACCTTCTTTCAAGTGTAGGAATTCCAGATTGAACAATTGGGCGCCAAGGTGCTCCGACATTCGTTACCCCAAGGGGTTCGTCGGGGCCGGTTAGCCCTGGTCCAGTAGATCTCTCTATCTCCCTAGTGGTCAATCCCCCCGGGCCTTAGGTCGATTTCTTCCAGATCCTTTCTCTGAATAACCGACTTAAGGAAGCAGCCCACTACCTGGTTGGCGAGTAGCAGCGCTTGTCCGTGAGCTAGATGTGTAATTGAACTATAAACCGAACTAGCGACAAGCAGGTAGGAGAGTGACCAGGCCTGATATCGGTACTGATTAAAGTGTCTGACCGGCGGCCGCTCAACTGTTCGAGCGCAATGCAACTACGCAATCCAAGAGGCTTAACTCATACATTCCCCCAGTAATTTCAGAATTCAGATATCCCTACATAGTTCCTAATGAATTCAAGCTATGACAAAGCAAAGAACTACTACTTGAATAGGCAACTAACGATAGAGCCATCCATTTGGCTTGCAGAGATCATGGTTGCGTTTCTTTCCCTATAAAGGGCGACATCTTTACACATCTCTAATAGCTTATACATCATACACAAATCTATTCCATTAAAGAAATGTGAAAGCTTCTGAATTCCCCATCTTGCTGTAAGTTGAAAGTAAGAGCTACCTATGATAAAACATGAACTGATGAAGTGAAACAGATAACTGATCCGATTCCTCGCTCATGTCTTAGTTCTTTCAGCATTTCTTCACAACTCACAGAGGGACTTGAATCCCATCCTGTTATTACTCTGCATACATACTACCTAATCCTAAAGGCTAAACTCAAACTGGTATACATTCCCCTTCTGCAAGTTCATCATTAGTTGGAACAATCTGATATCTAGATATCCCACAGTTCCTAATAAATTCAAGCTATTTTAAAGCAAACAACTACTGCTTCGAAAAATATTTCATTCAAGTTGATAGTGTTGTCGCTTGAGAGGTCACTAGTTCTGGAACAATTTTCATTTGGAGAGAGAGAGAGAGTAAACTAATAATCATGGATCCATCAATTGATTGTTTGCAGGGATTATGGGTGTTCTAGAAATTTATCCATCACACAAAAATTAATCTGTAAAAGAAAGAAAGTTCGATATAAACTAAAATGCCAAAGAGAAGCAAGAACTAATTAAGCAAATAAAATGTAGAATTCAATTATAATTTGTAAAGTCAGTCAGATACTCTACACCATACTCATCCCACCAACTCCTTTAGAACTTACTAATATCAGAACTATTTGATGGTTCTAGACAATGCAACTGACCTTGGTAAACCTTCAAAAGTTCAGGAACTTCCTGCTCATACTTGATCACATAATTCTTCAAGAAGGACTTCTCTGTCATTGTCAGTACTGTGCTTATGCTAAAATTTTTCTTAACCACACCCTTGGAGACAAGAACTCTGATGACCGAACACCTCGGGATAATCCTCTTCTTCAAGTTATACATAGGAGTTATCGGGTGTTTGGTGATAATCAATGGGCTAAAACCCATTTGGTTCACAAGGAAATCCATTATTGCCATTATTTTCTTCTCAGATGCCATCATACAGTGAGGCTGTTTCCTGAATGCGGTTACAATTTCGTCTTCAGACCAACCCCATCTCCTGAAAACATCCAATTTTGCTTCCCAAGTCGATTTGCTCATCGATGTCAATCCATGGATAGCTATAACAAATGCAGTTTTCAAAGGATCCAAGCCCATACCCTTAATCTCCTCTACAATCTCTTTAAACCGATCAGCATTTGTCAGAAGTGAACCTGGTTGGGTTATTAGTAACCTCGAGATATTGGATTGGGGCACACCTTGATCTTGCAAATATCCAATATTGGGAACCAAACTTTTTCCTGGGTGGTGCTTAAGAACCCTTGACGAGCGTTTCAGAAGGGCAATAACGTTTTCTTCGGTATGAACAATACTCTTGAGGAAAGAAAATATAGGGATAATTTGTTTATCTAAGCTTCGTCTCAGGAGGATATTAGGGTCACTAGTGAAGAACTTTGCAAGGTCAAGACCAGAAAGTCCCATAGAAATGAAAAAATCCAATTTGGGTTTTAGGGTTTTGGTAGGCTTGGATGAGAGTACGGATGGACGCTTGGTGATGAGTTTAGAGATGTAGGGTTTGGTGAAGCCATTGTTTTCAAGGAGGGTAAGGACTGAATCTGGTTTAGATGAGGTCTTGAAATGGATTTCTTTGGAAGCAGAGAGAGCTTTATCTTCTGATAACCCGCATGAATTCATGAGGTAAGAGACTACAAAAGGAGAACTGTGATTTTTGGAACTAATAGAGGAGAAGGATCTAATCCTAATAATAAGAGGTGATGGGTTTTGATTATTTTGAAGGACAAGAGAACACAGAAGATGGGTTGTTGAAATATCTCCATTAATATTCCTTGTTTGAAATACCCTGTTGCGCAGAGAACTGAACATTGAAGAAGAAAGGAAACGAGGAGGGTATTGGAAATTGGAAAGAATAATGAACTCAGTTCCTCAAGGAGTGGGCTGCTTTCAACAGACCTAGGTTTTTTTTTTTTTTT
>MVGT01002801.1:304315-347306 GCA_002174775.1 Macleaya cordata | reverse complement strand
TTTTGAGCAAAAACGGACCAAAGTTTAAACGGATCCATCTTAATTAGGAAATTAGGTTTTTAACAGCATTAGAGAAGTAGAGCCTCTCCAATGCAAACATGGTTGCTTAAATTTGTTGTGCCACGTATGCGAGCCTCTCCAATGCAAACGTGGTTGCTTAAATTTGTTGTGCCACAGGATTTTTTGCAAAATAGAAAATAAGTCTCAAGAAGATGTCTTAAGAACCATGCCACATTATTAGATAATTAACAAATTTAGTTGTTATAATGTAGGTTTTTTAACCCACACCTAAAAGAGAAAGTTTTGTTAACCCAATAATAGATAATAGATTGGGTCATATGTTTATAATGTAGGTTTTTTTAACCCACACCTAAGAGAAAGGGTTTTGTTAACCCAATGCTTCTTCTATAGTATACAAGTATTAAAAGCCCGTGATACGCACGGACATCGATTTCTTTGAATGACAATTTAAACCTTTTTAAACCGAAAATTAAAATTTAAACTAAATTAATTTCAAAATTTTATGCGAAGTAAATTAAGTCGCAAGAGTGTATGATTTATAAAATAATGAAAGAGACTGTTTTAATTAGAAATCACTTAAATTTGTAAGATGGGTGAGTAAGAGGATCAAACCCATGTATTCTTGATCACCCCACTTAAGTACTTTCTAGCCATTGGATTTGTAGAAAGAGTGGAACTACTCTGGCATAATTTGTTACATAATAAGAAAGGTATTCCGTAACTTTTAGGCATGGAGAAAATCTTTAAACACATACTGAAAACTTATTTGTACCAAAAAAAAAAAAATGAAAACTTATGACAGAAATTCTAAGATATAATCGAGGTATCCATCCTCTATAGATAATGATGTGCATCTCTGAAAAAAATAACCTCTAACCTAATTGTAATGGAGACAGAGATCTTCATTGTAGTGGAAGACCATGGCTTTTAATTTATTTTTGTTCTTTGATGCTCGAATTTCTGTATTTTTCATTCTTTTCAATTTAAAAGCTGCTTTACTAATTAAAATAGAAAGAAAGGTAAAATATATAAAATTCAAATTTTTATTTACTAAGAAAGCTGGCGAGAGTACGTGTAGATAGAGAATAGGTTTTTTTTTTTTTGTAGAAGACATGCCGTCTGGTTCTAGCAAGCCATAAGAAAATTTTACCGTTGTCATTTGGACTCATCTTTTCCATGGGTAATCCTCCAAACCCGTGTCACTTGTCTCTAAAGCTTATTCGCCTCGTCCACCCAAGAAATTGTGCGATATATTCTCCCTCCCAGACACTTGCACAACTGTGATAATAAGTAACATTTATCAAATCAACAATCATTTCCTCATCTTCTCCGTTATCTCCTTTGTATAATTTAATTGTATATGTATATGGTTTCAGAAATATGGTACAATCTAAACCATTACCATTTGCTTTATTAGTTTTGTATCTTCATCGGAGTGTTCATCAATGACATCGTTTGGATGGTTTTATATTCTTTTTGTTTGGGATATACTGTGATTGTTCATTAATTGAAATATTGTTGAAATTAGGGGTTTGATGTGTGTAGGATTTGTAAGGAATACAACAGGGTGTGTAAGGACGTGACGTGACTCTTAGAAGGGAAGAGAGAGAAAATGGTTATGATAAGAGATAGGGAAATAGTTATGAGAAAATGTAGAAAATGGAAGAGACTTTTAAGGCGTCATTGTAGGAAGAGAGAAAGAGAGGGTGGATCACACACCGTTTGATTTTGATGAGAAATCGTGAAAGGGTAGGAAGGAATAACAGTTTGTTATAGAGGAAACGTTGTGAGAAGAGTATGGGGAGTGAGAGAGTAGAATGACCTGGAGTAATAGAAATCCAGAAAACTGTGAGAGTTCGTTTGAGAGCGCCACGTGGCGCAGTCAGACTTCAATTATAATATAATAAAGATAATAAATTTGTTGATGGGGGATATTGCACCAGAGTGAGTCTATTTGGACCCACCAAATGCCAGATGCACATGTAGTATGGTGAAGTGCACCAAATCACTTCTGAGAGGGGAAGGGCATGTGTTTTGATTCTTTTGAAGAAGAAGGGTTGTTGAAGCTCCTCCATTATTATTCCTTGTTTGAAATACTCTGTTGCGCAGAGAACTAAGCATTGAGGAAGAAAGACAAAGCAACAACTCACAGTTGTTTAAGGAGTGGTGATTTTCAGGTCCAACGGATCTCTATATGAAGATTCTGAATCAACCCCTTCTTTTTATTAGAAAATTTTTACATGTACCCCACTTTTTTGGTTTGTTTGACACCCCACTCATTTTTTTTTTCTATTTTATTTATTATTTTGTGATGAGCATTGAAACGCTCATGAAATACGCTAATAAATTAAGCACACCATTCAACAATTATACAGTACAATACCCAATAGCAAACAACACGTACTAGTTTTGAACTTAAGACCTCCTATTACATATGAAAGGTGTCTCCAAAGTCACCACAACATGGTAGATACATTCGTACACCTCACTTATTCGTACACGTCTTTGATACCTCACTGTTGGGGGCTCAAATGGAGGATGATCCCTAGGTTGTTTTTGTGAGAAATATATCTTGACATATCCCTACAAAAAAAAGTTATTTAAAAATTAACAGTCAAATTGATTGTTAATAATTTTAAAATTTTAATTAATTGTTGATGGGATTAAAAAGTTTAGAATGATGTGATTTTTTTTAGGATGATATACATAGTAAGAAGTGAGGACACCATCTTAAAAAACTAGATATTGGTGTCAAACAAGTGTTAGAATATGCAGCAGCGACGAAGCACTCCACTTCTCATTCTTCGCCCTCTCTCGCTTCTGTTTCCGCGGGTGGGCGTAGCACTCCACTTCTCATTCTTCGCCCTCTCTCGCTTCTGTTTCCGCGGGTGGGCGTAGCACTCCACTTCTCATTCTTCCTCCCTTGCTTCAAAACCCAAACTCTTAAAAAATTAGTAATTTACAACGTTGAAAGAATTTTGGTAGAAATTTTCATCTGAATGATGTGATTTCTATAGATGTATATCATTGTCACAAAATATTATCCATTAAATCATCTCTATCTGTACCCCCAACATGAAGGTGTAAATCCTGGTGGAAGAATAAGTAAGGTGCTAATGAAAAAAGATGGGTGAAAGTTGAGTTAAAACTTGAAAACCGCTCAAATTAGTTAAATTTGAGCTGTCCCCAAGTTCTTCTCACAAAAAATTAGCCATTGTACATCATCAAATCAAATGACCCCATAAAACAAAATCGGCAAGGGACGGGGAGGAGACACTCAAAATGCAGACAGAGGATTAGAACTCCTTGAAAACGGCTCAAATTAGCTCAATTTGAGCGGTCCCCAAGTGCTTTTATGCATGTCCAACCATACTCACCAAATTGAAAAGGCTCAAACTGCATTTTATTTCTCTTATATTTTTAATTTTTTTATATATTTCGCTTTATTTTATTTTACACTCTGATTACACATATTAATGGGACCACGTGATCGTAATCTGACGGCTGATTTTTTTATAAATGATATCCTCATCATGAAGATATTAAATTCTTTATATAAGTCCCACAAAAAAATGTAAAAAAAAAAAGCCTAGCCTAAGAAATATGTGCCACGAATTTTCCTTTTTCTTGATTTTACGAAGTCCCACCATTAGCCAATACCCATCTTTAACTGATTCAAGCTAAGAGAAAGATAGAAGTAAATGATACAGAGAACCAAGTATCATCAGACTGAAAGGATGTGGCTAGAAATTCTAATCTTATATAAGTTATAACTGCAAAAGAAATCTGCACTGTCATCAACTTCTTCAGATTTAATGGCTGTTTAATTGAATATAGATAGTGTATATGAGGCGATGATTGACTAACAGTAGGTTTCAAGGTTGGAACAAGTTCTTCTGTCAATTTTAATTAGGGTTTGAAAGTTCAGAATACTAATCAGTCATCACCATTTATCGTTTATCAGCTAGAAAAATCGGAACAGAAAAACCAATCCCCAATAGGGAGAGAAGCTTAAGATTCTTACTCATTAGAAATCTTCAGATTCACAATTGAAGAAGGCAAAATAACAGAGGAAAAAGATTCAGGTGGGCGCTCGCACAGAATCAAATACTGTGGGATAACTAATATTGCCTCACCATAACACATAATTCTTCAACATAATTTTGCATACAAAGAAAACATTTCTATGATAGTATCTACTATCAAGCGTGCAATAGTATATCGTTTTAAATCTGTTTATTCTCCACCACCACATCATTCCTCAAATTAATCTGTCTACTCAACTCCCCAAACAATGGTTACTAGGTACAATATCATCAAAAGAACACATCAAGAAGAATACAGGATTTTCTAATCAGCACATAACAATTTCTTTACTGAATGTCTAGAGGGGAGCAGGTAAGAACCAGATGAATCTAGCAAAGATTGATAAAACTGATAATGTAATCACCATTAAACCATTTATCAATTTTTACACTGAAAATACATGCACATATAGAAAGAAAACCCATTAACATTTATACATTAGACTGGGAACCGACATACTAAAAGTATCTTATCAGACTCAATCCTCTTAAAGCTATGTTGAAGGGATTTCAATCATTTCATAACACCAGTAGCGAGCTTAAACTATCATATGAAACAGACACACAATCAGGTCCCTTGCACACATCTAAGTCCTTGCAGCACTTCCCTAAAACTCAAAGAGGGATTGTATTCTTTTTGTATGCAGACTACCTTTTTTATAATTACTACAGACTACCTAATCCAAGATGCTAAACTCATACATTCCACTATTGCAAGTTCATCTTTAGTTATAGAACACTGAGATTTAGATATCCCACACAGTTCCTAGTAAATTCAAGCTATGATAAAAACAAACAACTGCTACTCCTGTTGTAATCTGGGATGCTATTTTCTGAGGGTTGTTTCTTTATTGTTTTCAGTTTTGTATAAACCCACCTCAGGCAAGATCTCTTACTGCTTCCATAATATATTGCCTTTTTGCTGATCAAAGAAAAAAAAAACAACTGCTACTCCTTAAAAAATATACTACTTTCAATTTGATGCTGTTGTGAGTATCACTGGTTCAGGCACAAATTTCATATTGGAGAGAATTAGCCAGGGATGGAGCCATCCATTGATTTGCTTGCAGATTTTATGGTGCCCTAGAAACTTATCCAGCACACAAAAATCTATCCTTTCAAGAGAGAAAGTTTGGTATAAACTAAAATGTCAAAAAAGAAGAAGCAAGAACTAGTTAAAGAGATAAAATGTAGATCTCAAATTCTCAATTATATATAATTCTGTGAAGTCAGATGCTCTACAACACATTGATCCCACAAACACTTTTAGAACGAATAGGCAGTTCTAGACCATCACACTGACCTTGGTATCCCTTCATTAGTCTGGTCTAGACGAGGTTTCAAAATGGAGCTCCTTTGAAGCAGAGAAAGCTTTATCTGCTGACAACCAGCATGAATTCACGAGGTAAGGGACTACAAAAGAAGAAGAAGAAGAAAAGCTGTGATTTGTGGAGGAACTAATACTAATCGAGGAGGAGGAGCAGGAGGAGGAGATGGGTCTTGTCCCAATAAGAAGAAGAGATGGATTTTGAAAAAGAAGAAGAAGAAGAAAATGCAGAAAATGGGTTGTTGAATGATCTCCTCCAGTAATGTTCCTTGTTTGAAATACTGTGTCGATCCTGGCTGGTTGGGTATGGATTCTTCACTGAATGGCTAGAGGGGAGCGGTGAGAACCAGATGAATCTGCCAAAGATTGATGTCACTGAAAATATGGATTTTATATTTAGGAAATAAACAATTTCTAAACTGAAAATACATGCGCAAACAGAATGGAAACCCATTAACAGTTATACATTAGACCTTGAACCAACAATTCAAAAAGTATCTTATTCCAACCATTTGAGGTCCATAATCAACAGTAATGATTACACAAGTGTAGAATTTATAGAGTTGTGTAGAGCAACATTAAAGCTAAATCGCTTCAAGATTCCAACAGCTATATTTGGCATCCGGTCTAATCAATTTCTTTTGGTACGTTTTGTTGAGGAGGTTTTACGTAGGTTGGCTCTTCTATTCATATGATCTTGCCTTGTAGGAGTGTGATCCTTATCACTCGTCATGTGGGTTCAAGAAACTTATCTAGCACACCAGAATCTATGGGTCGAAGAAAGCAAGTTCGATAAAACTTAAAATGCTAAAGACAAGCATATTCATCCCAGCAAACTCTACAGAACTAACCAGTAGTTATAGACAACATATCCAACTGACCTTGGAATGCATTCATCAGTTCAGGAACTTCTTGCTCATACTTGATCACATACTTCTCCAAGAAAGACTTCTCTGCAATTACCAGTATTGAAGTTATGCAAAACTTTTTCTTATCGAAGCCCTTGGAAACTAGAACTCTTATGACAGAACACCTCGGGATAATCCTCTTCTCCAAGCTATAAAGGAGAACATTCGGGTGTTTGGCCATAAGCGATGAGCTAAAACCCATTTGGTTTACAAGGAAATCCATTATGGCCATTATCTTCTTCTCAGATGTCATAATACAGAAAGGTTGTTTCCTGAATGCTGTTCGAATTTCATCTTCAGACCAACCCCATCTCCTGAAAACATCCAACTTTGCTTCCCAAGACGATTTTTTCATTGATGCCAATACATGGATAGCTAAAACAAATGTCGTTTGTACAGGATCAAAGTCCCTTCCCTTAATCTCCTCTACAATCTCCTTCATCCAATCAGAATTTATCAGAAGTGTTCTTGGATGGGTTAGTAGTAACTTCGTGATATTGGATTCAGGCACACCTTGATCTCGCAAAACCCCAATATTGAGCGCCAGAACTTTTCCTGGGTCTTTACTGAGAACCCATGGGGAGCGTTTGAGGGAGGTAACCACGTTTTTGTCAGTGTGAACAATACTCTTGAGAAAAGCTAAGTAAGGGATAATATGTTTTTCTAAGCTTCGTTGCAGGATATTTGGGTTTCCAGAAAGGACCTTTGCAAGGTCAAGGCCAGAAAGTCCCATTGAATTGAAAAACTCTAATTTGGGTTTAAGGGTTTTGTGAGGATCTGCTAAGAGGAATGGTGGACGAGTGCTGATGAGTTTTGAGATGTAGGGTTTGGTGAAACCACTGTTTTGAAGGAGAGTAAGGACTGAGTCTGGTCTTGATGAGGTCTCGAAATGGACTTTCTTGGAAGCAGAGATGGCTCTATCTTCTGACAATCCACATGAATTCATGAGGTAAGAGACTACAAAAGAAGAAGAAGAAGAAGAAGAAGAAGAAGAGGTGTGATTTGTGGAGGAGCTAATACTAATAGAGGAGGAAGAGGAGGAGATGGATCTAATCCTAATAAGAAGAAGAGATGGGTTTTGAAGTAGAAGAAGAAAACGCAGAATATGGCTTGTTGTTGTTGAATGATCTCCTCTATTAATGTTACGCAGAGAAGGGAACATTGAAGAAGAAGAAGAAAGAAAGAGATCGAGGAGAAGGAGGGTATTCGAAATTAATTTTCATGGTTTGTTTGGAACGGGATTCGAAGGTAGGGATTTAGTGGAAACCCGGGATTCATGTTTCCCAGATCTGTTTGGCTGCCGAGAATCTCTGAAAACTTGTTTTCCAGAGAAACATATTTTCCAACAAATCCTGTTTTGGAGCGCCACATTCCTCTTAAAATTTGTTGGAATTCTAAACTAAGGATTTACTATATATTCACCAAACTCAATGCAGATTACACCCCACAAAATTAAAACAATAAAATAGAGATTTTTCTTAGATTTTAAATGGCAGCCAAACAAAGAGAAGGATTCAAGCTTCTAAGGATTTATGAATCCATGGATTCTTTTATGATTGCCAAACAAACCAAAGGATTCATGTTTCTAGGATTCATGTTTCCAATAACTCATGTTTCACAAGGGAAATATGAATTCTACATCCAAACACACTATCACTAAATTCGGGAGTAAGCGAGAGGTGTGAGACCTCCAACGGAACTGAGATATGAATCCCTCTTTCTTTTGTACCTTTGCTTCAGACTTTAGAGGGAAAATACAACGACCCCTTCATTTATTTATTTTTCCGAGTCTCAGAGACTGAACAATCCCAGTTATAAGCTTCCTCAAATTTGAGGATGATTTTACGAGTTAGAGGGCTTGAGGAGCCCACTGCACTTAACCTCAGAGATTGAATAAAATTTTCTTTAACCAAAACTCTAGTTTGTCCGTTCCTTGTTTGTTTTCGCCAGTGAAGATTCATCAGAAGACCAAACTCCTAAAAATTCAGTAATTTACATCGTTATAAGAATTTTAGTTGAAATATTCACCTGAATGATGTTATTTTTGTAGACAATATGCATGATTTATATCATCATCACAAAATATCATCACTTAGATCATCTCCATCATTGTTCATGTAAAACCTAGTGGAAGAATAAGTAAGGTGCTAATAAAAGAAAGGATAGAAATGGGGTGGAAGTCCAGTTCCAGTTTTGCACACTTAGCTTTGAGGTAAGATCCTCATACAATGTGTACAGTGGCCTGTGAGGCCACATAGAGATGATCCAGTTAAATTTCAATCAATGTGTGATGGGTTAGAAGTTTTAGTATGACCTGATTTTAGGTGTATGATCTAGAGAACATCATCACCAAAAATCATCTCCCAATGGGCCGCACATGCCACTTTACAAAAGCATTGTATGCTTAGGGCCGTATAAGGATCCTGCCTCTTTATCTTTCTATTCTATATTTTCAAGTTTTCAGCACTTCAAACTTTACTTTCACATCTAACAAACACCACCTTAAGTACATCTAAAGAATAACTACCCTATCTTCTTTTTTTTACTATACAAGTAACTAAGGCAATTCTGCAATAATTCTATCGAAAACTAAAAGAAAATGATACAAACCAGAAGCCTGCTCGATCTATAGAAGTATAGAGAAGTTAAAGCAGTTGAAGAGGCGCTTTCGCTTGAATGGGATTAAGTTCATCTGAACTAAGCCTTATTTTCGGAGGAAAACCGATTTAAAAGCTCCTGTTCCATAGACAACATCTTCTTTGTTTTACCTTTAACCGTTCATGAACTTCTACCTGGTACTTGCTGGTCACAAAACTTTACCTTGCTTCAGTAAGTCAACCATTTTGCTTCCCACGGGTTTATTCATGTCATAAAGTCATACCATTAATGGCCAGGACAAATGTAGAATATAATGGCTGTTTATCGAATATATAGAAACTTTAACAGAAGACACAATCAACTAACTGCAGTTTTCAGTGTTGCAACAATATGTCCTGCCAATTTCTATTTGGGGGTTTGGAAGTTCAGAGAATACTAATCAGTCATCATCATTTTTTGTTTTTCTGGTTAGAGAAACAGGAATACAGAAACCAATCTAGAATGGGAGAGAAGCGTAAGATTCGTAGAGAAACAATAGAACTTCAAATCAACAATTGGTAAAACCTGGAGAAGATATCTAGCTATAAAGTGCTTTGTCATTATGACAGCAAATTTGCCGCAGAACTTGACCAAAAAATGCTGCTGGACAAGATTCTCTCAACTGAACACAAATTGCAAAAATCTAACACCAGACATACATGGGTTATTAATCATCCAAAACATAAGAGGAGAGTCTTAAATTCAGAATGATAACATCAAAGCTCCTCTCGGATCCTTGGAAAACACTGGCATTATGGGCATTCCAAAAGTCGTAGAATGAATCCTTCTGAAGCTCTCTTAAAGGAATTTCTTAACACCATAGTGAGTTTCACAAGTAAGGAATGATCGTCAAGCCAGGTACGGCAAATAATAGATTATGACTAAAAGGAGGAGGTTCAAATTTAAACATGAACTGATGAAATGAAACAGATAACCGGCCTTATTTGTCGCTCATTTCTTAGTTCATGCAGCACTCCCCACAACACAGAGGGCCTGGATCCACTACATATAGACAACCTAATCCTAGAGTCTTTAACTCATCTTTAGTTGAAGCAATCTGAAATTCAGTCATCCTACACAGTTCCTAATGAATTCAAGGTATGACAAAGCAAATGACTACTACTTAAATAGACACTACCTCCGAATCTAACCAAAGTGTTCAATGGTTTAGCCACGATTTTCATTTTGGAGAGATTAACCAAGGATTGAGCCATCAATTGTTAGGTTTTCATGGATCATGGGTGCTCATGTTTACCAGGTTCTAAAAGCTCATCCACCACACAAAACCATTAAAGAAAGCAAGTTCGATAAAAACTAAAATGTCAAAAAGAAGCAAGAACTAATTAAACAAATAAAATGTAGGTCTCAATTGTATATAATTTGTAAAGTCAGATACTCTACAAAATATTCTTCCAGCAAACTCCTACAGAACTAATCAGTAGTTATACACTAGATATCCAACTGACCTTCGAATGCCTTCAGCAGTTCAGGAACTTCCTTCTCATTCTTGATCACATACCTCTCCAAGAAGGACTTCTCTCCAATCGTCAGTACTGAAGTTAAGTGAAATTTTTTCTTAATCAGACCCTTGGAGACTAGAATTCGTAGAACCCTACACCTTGGGATAATCCGCTTCTCCAAGCTATAAGTGATAAGATGCGGGTGTTCAGCCAGAAACGATGGGTTATAACCCATTTGGTTCACAAAGAAATCCATTATGGCCATTATCTTCTTCTCAGATAATGTCAAAGCTTTAGGTTGTTTCCTAAATGCAGTTCGAATCTGGTCTTCAGACAAACCCCATTTCCTGAACACATTTAATTTTGCTTCCCAACTCGATTTGCTCATCGATGTCAATGTATGGACAGCTGAAACAAATGCTGTTTGTAAAGGATCAAAGTCCATTCCCTTAATCTCCTCCACAATCTTCTTAAATCGGTCAGCAGTTACCAGAAGTGCTCTTGGTTGGGTATTTAGTAACAGCGAGATATTGGATTCAGGAACACCTTGATCTCGCAAAACCCCAATGTTGGGCACTATTCTTTTTCCTGGGTCCTCTAGAAGAACCCATGTTGAGCGGTTGAGGGTGCTAATGACGTTTTGGTCAGTGTGAAGAATGCTCTTGAGGAAAGCATAGGTAGGGATGATATGGTTTTCTAAGCTTCGTAGCAGGATATTTATGTTTTTAGAAAGGATCTTTGTAAGGTCAAGGCCAGAAAGGCCAATTGAATTGAAAAACTCAACTTTGGGTTTAAAGGTTTTGTAGGGATCGGATAAAAGTACTCTTGGACGATTTGTGATGATTTTGGAGATGTAGGGTTTGGTGAAACCATTGTTTTCAAGGAAGGTAAGGACTGAGTCTGGTCTAGACGAGGTTTCGAAATGGAGTTCCTTTGAAGCAGAGATAGCTCTATCTTCTGACAATCCGCATGAGTTCATGAGGTAAGACACTACAAAAGAAGAAGAAGAGCTGTGATTTGTTGAGGAACTAGTACTAATCGAGGAGGAGGAAGAGATGGGTCTACATCTAATCCTAATAATAAGAGATGGGTTTTGATTCTTTTGAAGAATAAGAAAACACAGAGGATGGATTATTGTTGTTGAATGACCTCCATTAATGTTCTTTGGTTGAAATACTAGTGTGTTGCGCAGAGAACGTAACATTGAAGAAGAAGGAAGAAAGAACTCACTGGTTTTGGAAGTAGGCCGGACCTTCAACAAAACTGAGATTTGAATCCCAGAGGAGGGTTTTCGAAGGAACTCACTGGTTTTGGGATCCACTCTGCCGCTCTGCTTCGTAGTGAAAGTAGAACTAGAATCGACCCCTTTATCGTTTTAACTTTTAAATGTTTTGAAGAAGGATATTCCACCCGACTTTTTATTCAAGGCGCCCCATCATGTATGCCACCTTTATTATGTGGCTCAAGTGTGCGAAGTGTGAGTTGCCAACTCGGGCCTGACTCGGCCGACTCTTACTCGGTCCGTACCGAGTGAGCTAGTCGCATCATTGTTCGGTTCTGTCTAACTCGGCTCCGACTTGGCTCTGACTCAGCTGCCTCAACCGGTTCAACGCATTTTAAATTTTTTTTGTTTTTTAAATTATTTTTTCGGTTCGATCTGACTCTGACTCTGTTCCGACTTGATTGAATTGGCCAGTCCGCCTTGGTCACCACTTAGTTAGCTGTCAAGTCCAAGTCGGCAAACCATGACATGTGGGTAATTAATAAGGATTTTGTTAACATGTGCCCTAAGGGCACATGATAAGCTTTTTAAGTTTGTGTTTTGTTTAGTTTTTTAAGGTTGTCCAAAGGGGCTGATTTTTGGATATGTATATTATTTATACTATTTGGACCATATCTAAAAAAATCAGCTCAATCGGAGACCTCTAGCACCCTCTAGTACTACAAACACTTAATTTAAACTTTAATAGTATGAATGACTGGCTTACATTTAAAATGATTTGTTTTGAGGGTTAGATATTTCTGATTGAGCTGATTTTTTATGGACATCTTATAAATAATAATAATATTAGGTCTACAAAAATTTAACTAATTTGAAGACTTTGAACTTGCAAAAAAACTCATTCGAAAAAAACCTTATCGTGTGCCCTAAGGGCACACGTTAACAAGACCCAATTAATAATTATCTTGATTGGCTGAATAGCATTTTAAGTCTATGTGGCCATGATTCAAGGATTGATTTTTCTCAACATGAAGACCATCTTTACAAAAAATCATACCAATCTAGAATTTCGAACACCCTTAAAATCAATATTTAAGATTTTAACAGTAAATGGATGGCTTAAAATTTCATCATGTAAATCAGGGTTAGAATCAATGTTTTAAAACTCGGACCGGACCGGCCGGTTGAACCGGTCAACCGGTGCCAAATCCGGGTTGGGTTAATATTAACCCAGTATTTTTCTAAAAAATCTGTTTATTTTATGTAAACCAGTTGACCCAGTCGGTCTAACCACTTATTCGGTTGACCCAACTGGGTTTTAAACCGGGTCAAATCTGGCCTTCCATTTATTTTAGATGTAAAGGCTAATTAAATATAGTGTATTTTTAAGAATATTTAATGATATTAAACCCGCTACATTAATTGCATAGAAAGAAAGAGAAAGTTTAAGAGAGAGAGGAAATCGTTAATAAATTTGGTAGATTTGACTTTTGACTTTCCATTTTTTGTGTGTAGAAGCTAATTAATATAGTAAATTATTAGAAATATTTTTTCGATTTCAAATTTTCAGAAAAGAAATAACTGTTTTAATCTTAAACCATATATACCTTAATTATGATATTAATTCTTTTTTTTTTTGTTTATCTTTCCCAACAACTAAAATAGTTATAAAAAAAACTATAATCCAAAAACTAGACACGAAATAAAAAGTGTTTTATTTTATAATTTCTTATATTTGATGTATATAATATGAAGAACTTGTAAGCTGTAAGTGTTATATGTATTATGTATTAAATAAAATATAGGCTATATAGAATACATCGGTTAATCCGGTTGACCCACTGGTTGAACCAGTTTGACCCAACCCAGTATCTTATCCGGGTCAATCTCCAGTCCGGTTTTTAAAACATTGGTTAGAACATTATATGATCTTTGATGATGATGATCTACATGGTAAAATAATCATCTTATCCAAAATCATCCACTGGATCTCGAAATGGGATATAAGCGAGCATTTGTGTTTTTAGGGGCAATTTGTGAGGATATAAGCGAGCATTTGGTTCATTTTTAGTCCCTCTCCAAGTGATCAGAGCGCAGAGCTGGAGTGGGGAGCCAGATGTCACGAAGGAATAGTTCCCAAAAATGGGAATAATCCCACATCGGATGGAGAAGGGGTGATCGTGGGGTTAATATAGGTTTGGGTCAACTCCACCTAACAGGCTAGTCTTTTTGGGTTGGAAGCCCGGACCAGTGACAAAGTGGTATCAGAGCAAACCCGACCCATTTCGATGTCACGCTAAGCGCCCAATCGGGTAGGCAGGGTGGCCCAACGATGTTATGCCAAGCGTCTACAAAAAAAAAAGGTTGTGTCCACAAAAAGGTAGTGGGTCCCCCAAAGGAGGGTGGGGACGGGTAGGCAGGGTGGCTCGTCTGCAACATGACGTTGCAGGATTCGAGTGTGAGAGAATGTCATGGAGGAATAGTTCCCAAAAATGAGAATAATCCCACATCGGATGAAGGAGTGATCTTGGGGTTAATATGAGTTTGGGTCAACTCCACCTAATGGGCTAGTCTTTTTGGTTGGAAGTCCGGACCCGTGACACAGAGCTGCCAGTTAAAGATTCCTTGCTATAAATAGAAAAGGTTCCCTCTGAGTTCTAAGAGATCATTAGAACTTCAAACACTTCAAACTAGCCATACACTACTCTATTCCTGCCATGCCCAATCTTTGGGTATCATATGCCTCTTCCAAAACACAAACTGGTATGTTCTTCCACCAAATCCCCATTCTGATCTTTCGTGAGTTACGGCTTGCCCAAAACAGCCGAAGATTTGAAAGCATTACGACAAATGCAATTTTCATTATCCCTAAAAGCTATCGCCGGCTACATGAGTTACATTCTATCTTTTCACCTTGCAAAACACGACAAATTGCTGATTATGATACACTTCATCTCTTAAGCATTCCTTTTTAACATATATATTCTTCCACTCCCGTTATTTGTGACTTTTGGCTTGGACCACCTCAAGGTTATCCGGCCTTGATGGTGCTTCTCAAAATGGTATTGCTGCTGGAGGAGGTGTCATTTGGGATTCTCAAGTATCATTTTTACTAGCTTTCAGTTCCTTCTATGATCAAGGCTCAAATAACTTGACTGAACTCAAGGGCGGCCCTTCTTGACGGTCTTTGCTCTGAAAATGACTGGAACCGGATCCTTATTCAATCTGATTCCTTTCTTGTCTGCAACAGAGTTAACAAATCATTAAAACATACCATGGAATTTACAAAGTTGGTGGCAGAAAAATACTCAAATCACCTCTATTATCCATGTTGTTGTTCACCATATTTACAGAGAATCCAACTCTGCTGCAGATTTTCTTGCCTCTCAAGGCGTACTTCACAAAAGTTCACACACATACAGATCAATTTTGCCGCAAAGAACGCGAGACTTACTAACTCTGGGACGTTCTTTCTGTACATTCAGTCCTTCTCAAGCTCTCTTAGAGGAATTTCTTTAACACCATTGCTGAGCTTCCACTTTCAAGTCAGGAAAATCATGAAGTAAGATCAAAACAAGGAAGAAATCATTGACCAAATCAAGGACTCCTGATAGAAATTCAACCGTCGGCCGTCTCTGTGTAGGTTGAAACTAAGAGCTTCCTATGACAACCATGGAACTTATTTCGTGAGACAAACAACCGATCTCCCTCGTGTCTTCGTTCTTGCAGTACTCACAACTAAAAGAGGGCTTGAATCCACTCAGCATACAGACTACCTATTCCCAGAGGCTAAACTCATATATTCCCCTACTAAATTGTATCATCTTTGGTTATAGAACTCTGAGATTCAGACATCCCACACAGGTTCCTAATAGATTCAAGCTTTGATAAAGCAGTGAGGTCACTGGTTCAGGCACAATTTTTATTTTGAAGAGAATTAACCAAGCATAGAGCCATCCATTAATTGGTTTGCAGGAATTATGGGTTCATTCTTACCAGTAAAGTGGCACCCTAACATGGTTCTAGAAACTTCTCCATCACACAAAACTCTATCCATTACAGAATGCAAGTTGGATAAAAACTAAAATGTTAAAGATGAGCAAGAACTAAACAAAAAAAATCTCAATTACAATTAGTGAAGTCAGATACTCTCTACATGTTACAAGATATTCATCCCATCAACTACTTCAGAACTAATTGGTAATTCTAGACAATCATCCAACCGGCCTTGGTATACCTTCAACAGTTCAGGAACTTCTTGCTCATACTGGATCACATACTTCTTCAAGAAGGCCTTCTCTGCCACTTTCAGTACTGTAGTTATGCTAAGATTTTTCTTAACCAGACCCTTGGAGACTAGAACTCGGATGACCCTACACCTGGGGATAATCCTCTTCTCCAAGCTATACATGAGAACTAGTGGGTGTTCAGCCATATACGATGGGCTATAACTCATTTGGTTCACAAAGAAATCCATTCCGGCCATTATCTTCTTCTCAGATGCCATCATACAAAGAGGTTGTTTCCGGAATGCTGTTCGAATCTCATCTTCGGACAAACCCCATCTACTGTAAACCCTTGATTTTGCTTCCCAAGTCGATTTGCTCATCGATGTCAATGCTTGGATAGCTTGAACAAATGCAGTTTTTGAAGGATCGAAACCCATTCCCTTAATCTCCTCTATAATCACCTTAAACCGATCAGCATTTGTCCCAAGTACATTTGGACTGGACATAAGTAACATCGAGATACTGGATTCAGGCACACCTTGATCTCGCAAAAACCCAATATTGGGGGCCATATTTCTATCTGGGGCATGCTTAAGAACCCATGAGCACCGTTTGATAACGGTAATGACGTTTCTGTCGGTGTGAAGAATACTCTTGAGGAAAGCAAATGTAGGGATAATTTGGTTTTCTAAGCTTGTATTCAGGAGAACTGGGTCTTTAGAAAGGACCTCTGCAAGGTCAAGTCCGGTAAGGCCCCTTGCAATGAAAAAATCTAATTTGGGTTTAAGGGTTTTGTGAGGATCTGCTAAGAGGAATGTTGGACGTTTGGTGATAAGTTTGGAGATGTAGGGTTTGGTGAAACCTTTGTTTTCCAGGAGGATAAGAACTGAGTCTGGTCGAGATGGGGTCTCGAAATGGAGTTCCTTGGAAGCAGAGATAGCTTTATCTTCTGACAATCCGCATGAGTTGATGAGGTAAGAGACTACAAAAGAAGAAGAAGAAGACGAAGAAGAAGAGGTGTGATTTGTGGAGGAGCTAATACTAACAGAGGAGGAGGAGGGGGAGGAGGAGGAGGAGATGGATTTAACCCTAATAATAAGAGATGGGTTCTGATTCTTTTGAAGGATAAGAAGAGACAGAGGATGGGTTGTTGTTGAATGATCTGCTCCATTAATGTTCCAAGTTTGAAATGCAGCTGTGTTGGGCAGAGAACGGAACATTGAAGAAGAAGAAAGAAAGAGATGGAGGAAGAGCGAACTCGAAATCAACTCACCGATTTAGGGAGTCAGCGAGACCTTCAACGCAACTGAGATTTGAATCCCCCTCTTCTTCGTACTTTAGCTCGAGACGGAGAGAAAGTAGAAACGTAACCCCTGCCCCTGATCCTATCGTTCCAATTCTGTCCCCAAATCCTGTGTCCCTCTCTATCCCTTTGCTATTTGGCCTTGTAATGAAAACGATCTAATGGCTAATATTTTGTGAGAATATTTTTCTTAACCCCATCAACAGTCCATTAAAAAGTCAACTGTTATTCTAAAACTTAAAAAGTCAACTGTTATTCTAAAACTTTTAACGCCAGCAACAAGAAAATCAACAGATAGTCCATCATTCTTATATAAAATAACCAATGGTCTATCAAACTTTAAGGTCATTTAAACTTTTAACGATATCAACAATCGATTAAAAAATCAACGGTTAGTCCATTATTCTTATATCGAATAATGAGAGGTCGATTTTATAAGTAGAGATAACTCGTTAATTCAAACTCAAGTTACAAAGACCAATTGAATTTAATTTGACACGAAAATTGACAAACCCAAAGAGGGAACTTATAGATCTTACAATCCTCCCTGCATGGGTTGGGCAGTGCCATGTCTTGCCTTGGCAAGGGCACAAACCATGCAATAATGTGTTGTCCGATGCCGAGGCATTGTGCGGGCCAAGGAATGCTTACTGATGTTGAGCCTGTGCATACGCTATGCCGCTGAGTGCCATTGCAAGCCATTTTTTCTGTCAGATCGTGCGATTCCGACACCATGAGCGATCCAAAGAATATTGTTGTGTTGATGTTGAGCCAATGCATGTGATGTGCTATGCCGAGTTCCATTGCAAGCTAGTTTGTTCTGCCGATCTGTGCGGTGCTGAGGCATTGAGCGATGATTGCGAATGGGTTGTGCCTTGCCAAAGCACTTACAGGACATGGTTTTGCGTCCTCTACCCTTGATCGTTTGTTGCCATCACGAGAGTTAGGACAACACATAAGCAGAGGTCTGTGCCACAGGCTCAAGCTTAAAAAAAATATGTGAGCTCCAAGTTGAATAACCTTTGGATGTTCATGATGTTAATGCACAAGAGGTATGTGTGTCAACAACTAAACCCTATTCAAAGCATGGGATTGTGAAATCATTTTTCTTCTGCAATGGCTAATAGTCAGAACTGGGAAGCACAGTTTTGCTACGGTTTTCTGCCAGGGGTTTCACAACAACTTTACACTATTTTGCAACAGCTTTAAGCTGTTTTGCAACTCTGCTACCATGGTTTTTGCGACAATTTTCTGAATTGCGACAGTTTTAAAGTGCGACAGTTTTCTGGGTTTTGCCAACAGCTTTCTGGGATTTAGCGACAGTACGCTTAACAAATTTTACTGCCTACAGATTTTACGTTTTCTGTCTAGGATTCACAGCAGTTAGCTGTCTAGGATTCGAACATTTTTTGTCAAGCCACGCTTTCCATTCATAACACATTTTTTACAAAATACAACAAAAAGAATAGTTCAAAAATAAACAATAAATTTTATTGTTGGAGGAGGAGCAGGTGCAACGACAAAATATCCTACAAAAGAGAAAATTTTAGTAAATCAGTTAAGGTTGTAAAATAAAGTTAAAACAACTTTTTTCCTAGATTTTTTTGTTTTATGAATTGGATTAATATCACTTGTGGGATTCGATACCAAAACCTGGACTATAGAAACCATGCTTCCAACTACTCTAACAAAGTGGTCTTCCGCTACTTTTGCCCTAGATCAATATCAATAATCTAAGGATAAGATATTTAAGATCATGCAATGGGGTTGGATATTGGCCAACACATAATAACACACACTAATGCCTCTGACCTTAATTTAGCTAATTGATAATAAGAACAGAGGAAAATAAACACAAAATAAGGCTCACAGATAGAGTTTATAGATAAAGAAATCATACAACTTAAAAACTTCGAGAACTAAAGTCAACTGGATCAACAGAATGCAATAAATAGTTACTGGAAGACCAAAAGATACTGGATCAGCAGATATTGAGTAGAACTAGTAAATAAAACAGGGGAAGATAAAATAAAATAAACTTTGGACCTTCATTTCTTGAGCTCAAAATCTTCTGTTTATGGAATGCAACTTTTGAGTATTTTAATATCTGTTAAAGCTCCATGGGGCAGGATGGTCATGCCTAGCTTTAGAAATCAGTTATAGCAAATATGCTTCAACCTCAAGAAAATCATACACAGAATATACAAATATGCTCTCCATCATTCTAATTCCTATATTTTGTTTAGGAAATTTTTAAGAATCATCAGGAATTTAATTGCTATCTAAGCAGGTGAAAACAAACCAATAGCGAACAGTCATCAAATATGCAGCTGAATACCCAAAAATACAAATACAGAAATTGTTGGTCTAGACTCTAGGGTAGAAATTTATCCAAATGAGATTAATACCTGTTTGTATGTGTTTCCAAATACAAAACTTCTTCTTCAAGTGAATAGATGTATACAGTGGCTGCTTCACTCCCTCGTCAGCAACTATGCTTAGCCTTAGACTGCATTTAATCCTGCAGAAATTCTCAAGCACGGCACTGATTTAGTGCATCAGTGTGATGAAATATTTAGGACAAAGACAAAGGGAAGTTTGAAACAACTAAAAAGGTAAACTATGTACCACCTGAGCTCAAAAAAGAAGATGAACCTTAACAATGAATTACAAGGTAAAGCATTCTGATATGTGATATTATATCAAGCCCACATTTGTTTTTCAACCAAAATTGGTCATGGTTGTACCTCTACCACTAAAAAACATGATGCTTGTGGTCTGCACAAGGTTATGGCTGAAGCAGAAACGGATCCTTGATCTTAATTATAAATAAAAGGAAATCAGGAGACGGCTGGCTGTGATCAGATAGGACCCAATGTAGATGTGTCACAGTAAGAGAATCTGATTTATACAACCAAGGTCAGGTCACCACTTTGTATGCAGATTACATAATCCCAGAAGCTCAACTCATACATTCATTCCCCTACAACAAAGTATCATATTTAGTTATAGAACACTGAGGGGTTTAGATATCCCACAGAGTTCCTAAGAAATTCAAGATATGATAAAGCAGACAACTGGCTCAGGCACAATATCCATTTTAGAAGCATTGAGCCATCCATTAATTGGCTTGCAGGGATTATAGGCTCATTTCTTCCCAGTAAAGAGCACATCATTACACGGTTCTAGAATTACTTACCACGACACAAAAATCAAAGCAAGTTCAATGAAAACTAGAATGTTAAAAGAGAAACAAGAACCAAACAGGAAAAAAAAAAAAAAAAAAATGATCTCAAATTGTAATTTGTAAACTCAGATAATGTACATTCTACAAGATATTCAACCCACCAACTCCTTCAGAACTAATTGGTAGTTTTAGACAATCCAACTGACCTTGGTATGCCTTCAACAGTTCAGGAACTTCTTGCTCATACTTGATCACATACTTCTTCAAGAAGGACTCCTCAACCATTGTTAATACTGTAGTTATGCGATATTCTTTCCTAATCAGACCCTTGGAGACTAGAATTCGGATAACCGAACACCTTGGGAATATCCTCTTCTCAAAGCTAAGCATAAGAACTGTCGGGCATTCGGCCATAATTGATGGGCTATAGCCCATTTGGTTTACAAGGAAATCCATTATCGCCGTTATCTTCTTCTCAGATGCCATCATACAAAAAGGTTGTTTCCTGAATGCCGTTCGAATTTCATCTTCAGACCAACCCCATCTCCTGTAAACATCCAATTTTGATGCCCAAGTCGATTTGCTCATCGATGTCAATCCATGGATAGCCATAACAAATGCAGTTTTCAAAGGATCGAAACCCATTCCCTTAATCTCTTCTACAATCTTCTTAAATCGACCAGCATTTATCAAAAGTGCCCTCGGTTGGGTTATTAGTAATGTCGTGATATTGGATTCAGGGACACCTTGACCTCGCAAAAGCTCAATATTGGGAACCATTTTTTTATCTGGGTCTTGCAGAAGAACCCACGAGGAGCGTTTGAGGGCGGCAATGACGTTTCTGTCAGTATGAACAATATTCTTGAGTAAAGCAAAGGAAGGGATGATTTGGTTTTCTAAGCTTCGTTTCAAGAGAGTTGGGTCATTAGAGAGGACCATTGCAAGGTCAAGATCAGAAAGGCCCATTGAACTGAAAAACTCGAATTTGGGTTTAAGGGTTTTGTGAGGATCTGCCAAGAGTACTGATGGGCGCTTGTTGATGAGTTTGGAAATGTAGGGTTTGGTGAAACCGTTGTTTTCGAGGAAGGTAAGGACTGAATCTGGTCTACATGAGGTCTCGAAATGGATTTTCTTGGAAGCGGAGATAGCTTTATCTTCTGATAATCCGCATGAATTCATGAGGTAAGACACGACAAAAGAAGAAGAAGAGCTGTGATTTGTGGAGGAAATAGAGGAGGAGATGGATCTAATTATAAGAAATGAAGGGTTTTGAAGAAAACGCAGAAAATGGGTTTTTGAATGGCCATTAATGTTCCTAATTTGAAATACTGTGCTGTGCAGAGAAGGGAACATTGAAGAAGAAGAAAAAGATGGAGGAAGAAGAACTCACTGGTTTTGGTAGTGCAGAACTTCCAACGAAGCTGTTGAGATTTGAATTCCTCTGCTTTGGTGCTTGGTTGAGTTGAGTTGGTAATGTTTATGTACTCAACGGTGACTACGAAATGAAAGTGTGAATAATTGATATCTGTATTTGCAAACATTTGCAGCAAATCTTAATTTTGCGGGAGTTTGATGTAACAATTCCCACGGCAAGTAAATTTCCACACGGACACGAATAGAACAGAACGAAGAAGTAAAAATAGTTTTGAATTAAAAAAAAAAAAAATTCGCAATTTTAAGAAAATAAAATTTTAGTTTAATTTCTACCAAGGCAAACACGAAGCAGGATACATCACTTTTGTTTCGCACATTAGCCTATCAGGCCCCCATGAAAATGATCCACGTAAATCAATGTCCATTGTTCGTGTCTCAACCATAGAATAGTTGATTCAATCACCCTTAACATCAACCCTTCTTTTTGTTAAAAGTATCCATTAAGAAAAATTTTAAAACCAAGTCCAATTCAAACCTTAATTTCACTTTTCAACAGAAGTGAACAAACGGTTTAATATCAAATAGTATCCACGTAGTCATAAATTTTGAAAGAGCTGAGCTGGTTTTGCAACTCGTCCTACATGGCTATGACTCACGGATGCTGATTCATACGTCCAGATGGCCGTTAAACATGACAGCAAGTTACAGAATTCAGGCCCAAGGAATGACGCAAGAGTGATGAGGCAGGCAGTTAACTCTCACAAATACTGCTTTTGAATTCAGTCAACTCAGTAAATACATGAATATGATGACTTCTTCTCAACAGGTAGAACAGGTACTATATGATCAACCCTTAAAAGAACTGATCCATCAACAACAACATGAGACATTGAAACAGCAGAGTAAAGCTTTGACGTTGTTAGCAACCAAACACCATCCTTAGCGGATGCACGCACACACATTATGTGCACTTCCATCTCCTCTTTTTCTTTTTCTTTTCTTTTGTGAGCAACATAAACCAACCCAAGATTGAAGAAAGCTAGTTATGTTAATCTGCTCAAGAGTGCATCTTTCAGTATAAAACGCAATCACACAAACAATCCCATTCACCACCAAAATAGAATGCCTAAAACGCAGTTTTGACAGAAGTCGAAGAAAAGGTAGTTTAAGTGTGCTTTGTCACTTGCAGTGGAGCTTGACGAATGAACACCAAAAGTAAAACAATATCAACAAGCAACAGTTCATATGCAATCAATATACTCTGTTTTTTTGTATTACATAAAGAGGTAGGTTCGATCCTTCTCAAGCTCTCTTATAGGAATTTCTTAACACCAATACGGAGCTTCAACATTCAAATCAGGACAATACAGAAGTAAGATCAATTCAAGGAATATATTGGGACCAAACCAAGGACTTTAAGATTTGTTCATTCTACAAAAATCCCTGTCTCTTTGACTCTGTAGGTTGATGATGAAAACACGGAACTCATGAAATGAAACGACAACCGATATGATTCATCGCTTATGTCTTAGTTCTTGCATTTTTTCTTATAACTAGCAGAGGGCTAGAACCCACTCTGTATACAGACTACCTAATCCCAGAGCCTAAACCCATTCATTCCCCTACTACAAAGTATGTCATCTTTAGTTATAGAACTCTGAGATTCAGATAACCCACAAAATTACTAATAAATTCAAGCTGTGATTTGCAGACAACTACTACTTCTTATAGAATACTACTTGATGTCCATAAGAGATCACTGATTCAGGCACATTTTAGAGAGAATTGAACAAGCTATAGCCATACAATATTTGGCTTGCAGGGATTAGAGGTTCATTTCTTCCCAGTAAAGAGCGCATCTTTACACGATTACAGAAAAACTTATCCATCAGTGATCTCAAATTATATTTTGTAAAGTCAGATTCTCTACATTCTACAAGATATTCAACCTGCCGACTCCTTCAGAACTAATTGGTAGTTTTAGACAATCCAACTGACCTTGGTATGCCTTCAACAGTTCAGGAACTTCCTGCTCATACTTGATCACATACTTCTTCAAGAAGGACTCCTCAACCAATGTTAATACTGTAGTTATGCGAAATTCTTTCTTCATCAGACCCTTGGAGACTAGAATTCTGATAACTGAACACCTCGGGATTATTGTTTTCTCTAAGCTAAGGACAAGAACTTGTGGGCGTTGGGCCATAATCGATGGGCTGTAGCCCATTTGGTTTACAAGGAAATCCATTATCGCCATTATCTTCTTCTCAGATGTCATCATACAGTGAGGTTGTTTCCTGAATGCCTTTCGAATTTCGTCTTCAGACCAACCCCATCTCCTGTAAACATCCAATTTTGCTTCCCGAGTCGATTTGCTTATCCCTGTTAATACACGGATAGCTACAACAAATGTATGTTGTAAAGGATCAAAACCCATTCCGTTAATCTCCTCTACAATCTCTTTAAAACGAACAGGATTTATCCGAAGTGCTCTAGTATAGGTTATTAGTAACGTCGTGATATTGGATTCAGGGACACCTTGATCTCGCAAAAGCTCAATATTGGGCACCATTCTTTCTCCTGTGACTTCTAGAAGAACCCTTGACGAGCGCTTGAGAACGGTAATGACGTTTTTGTCAGTGTGAACAATACTCCTAAGAAAAGCAATGGTAGGGATGATTTTGTTTTTTAGGCTTCGTAGTAGGATATTTGGGGAAGTAGAGAGGACCTTTACTAGGTCAAGGCCAGAAAGTCCAATTGAATTGAAAAACTCTAATTTGGGTTTAAGGGTTTTGTGAGGATCTGCTAAAAGTAACACTGGAAGAACGTAGATGAGTTTGGAGATGTAGGGTTTGGTGAGACCGTTGGTTTCAAGGAGGGTCATGACTGAGTCTGGTCTAGATGAGGTTTCGAAACGGATGTACTTGGAAGCGGAGATAGCTTTATCTTCAGACATCCCGCATGATTTCATGAGATAAGAGACTACAAAAGAAGAAGAAGAAGAAGAAGAAGAGCTGTGATTTATGGAGGAGGAGGAAATAGAGGAGGAGATGGATCTAATAATAAGAAATGAAGGGTTTCGAAGAAAACACAGAAATTGGGTTGTTGAATAATTGCCATTAATGTTCCTTATTTGAAATACTGCGTTGCACAGAGAACGGAACATCGAAGAAGAAATAAAAAAAAAAAAAAAACAAGGGGTATTCCAAAGGACTCACTGATTCAGGGAGTGCTGAATTTCATTCGCATCTGATACTTGAATAGCTATGCTTCTTCCGACCTTACTTGAGATTCTGAGAAGTAGGGAAAGTTATGAAAACTGAAAAGTGAGAGAAAACGATTATAGGAAGTGTAAAAGAGGGCTGATATTGCACCCTCTCTTAGGGAGCCCAATAATAGTACCTCCATCTAGACCGTCGTTTATCAATTAATTAACGGCTCGATTTATTGATGACGTGGCATTCAAGTAGAGCTCAAAGTCTGGCTTGAGTAATTTCTCGGCTTCAAAAGTTAGTGTGTCCCCCTATTCATCATTCTGGACCCACAAAAAGTTGGGGACAACAAGTCATCCCTACCACTAACCAAACCCAAAAAACCCATTCTAATCTCTAAACCTTCCATCCGCCTAACAGAGAGAAGGATTGGGGGTTTTAATTTTTCTCTCTCCATTGCCGGCGAACTACAGAAAAAATAAGTCGATATCACCGCTGCTCCGGCGAACCTGTTCGTATAACCTGTTATTTCTTTTCTTCAACATTCTCTTTAAATTTATTTTAATCTCTAGGGAGATTTGTCCATGGAGTCCCAAATACCCTAATTAAGGACACCATCTCTCAGCCTGTAAATGGCGATTCGGTAAACGGAAATGCTAAAGTTACAGCAAATTCGGTAGGAATTTGCTACTTGATGTCCATAAGAGATCACTGATTCAGGCACAATATTCATTTTAGAGAGAATTGAACAAGCTATAGCCATACATTATTTGGCTTGCAGGGATTAGATTAGAGGTTCATTTCTTCCCAGTAAAGAGCGCATCTTTACACGATTACAGAAAAACTTATCCATCAGTGATCTCAAATTATATTTTGTAAAGTAAGATTCTCTACATTCTACAAGATATTCAACCCACCAACTCCAGAACTAATTGGTAGTTTTAGAAAATCCAACTGACCTTGGTATGCCTTCAACAGTCAGGGAACTTCCTGCTCATACTTGATCACATAGTTCTTCAAGAAGAACCTCTCAACCTGTGTTAATACTGTAGTTATGCGAAATTGTTTCTTAATCAGACCCTTGGAGACTAGAATTCGGACAACTAAACACCTTGGAATTATCCTTTTCTCCAAGCTAAGCATAAGAACTGCCGGGCGCTGGGCCAGAATCGATGGGCTATAACCCATTTGGTTCACAAGGAAATCCATTATGCCCGTTATTTTCTTCTCAGATGCCATCATAGAGTGAGGTTGTTTCCTGAATGCGGTTCGAATTTCGTCTTCAGACCAACCCCATCTCCTGTAAACATCCACTTTTGATTCCCAAGTAGAATGATTTGGTCATCGATGTCAATCCATGGATAGCTAAAACAAATGTGTATTGTAAAGGATCGAAACCCATTCCCTTGATCTCTTCTACAAACTCCTCAAATCGACCAGCATTTATAGCAAATACTCTTGGTTGGCTTATTAGTAACGTCGTGATATTGGATTCAGGGACACCTAGATCTCGCAAAACCCTAATATTGGGAACCAGACATTTTCCTGGGTCTTGCCTAAGAACAGATGTTGAGCGCTTGAGGGAGGTAACGACGTTGCTGTCAGTGTGAAGAATACTCTTGAGGAAAGCAAAGGTAGGGATGATTTGGTTTTCTAAGCTTGTATTCAGAAGAAGTGGGTCTTTAGAAAGAACCTTTGCAAGGTCAAGGCCAGAAAGTCCCCTTGAATTGAAAAACTCTAATTTGGGTTTAAGGGTTTTGTGAGGATCTGCAAAGAGTAACCCTGGACGACAGGTGATGAGTTTGGAGATGTAGGATTTGGTGAAACCGTTGCTTTCAAGGAAGGTAACAACTGAGTCTGGTCTAGATGAGGTTTCGAAATGGATTTTCTTGGAAGCGGATATAGCTTTATCTTCGGACAACCCGCATGAGTTCATGAGGTAAGAGAGTACAAAAGAAGAACATGAAGAGCTGTGATTTGTGGAGGAGGAGGAAATAGAGGAGGAGATGGATCTAATAATAAGAAATGAGGGGTTTTGAAGAAAACACAGAAAATGGGTTCTTGAATAATGGCCATTAATGTGCCTTATTTGAAACATTGAAGCTCTCCACAACTTGAAACATTTTCTAATGGAGGCTCCACCGTTCCTGCTCTCACTCCGAATGCTGATTCATACAATGTGATGGCCACGAAACATGAATGCAAGTAAACAAAATTCGGCGCGAGTTTACAGAATTCGGAGTTCAATGGTCGGAGTCGGCCAAAGAAAGGCTGTCAGATTGATTAGTTGATTCCCTCTTAAAAAGAGATTTCTCTTGTTGGGTTTGGTACTCACTCTCACTCGTCATCACATGCATACACAGCAATACTGGTTCCGAATTCAACCAAGAATTCACTCAATAGTAAATACATGAATGTGATAACTTCTTAACAGTAACGACAAGTACTATATGATCAACAGCATAGTAAAGCTTCAATATTCACGCAGTTCTTAGAGACCAAACACGATCCTTACCAGGTTGCATGTTATGTGCAGTTCGATCTCTCTCTTTTTCTTTTGTTTTGTGAGCAACAGAGACCCACCCAAGATTGAAGAAAGCTAATTATGTTAATCTGCTCAAGAGTGCATCTTTCAATTATGACACACAGACAATCCCATTCACCAAAATAGCATATACCTAAAACATAGTTTTGACAGAAGAAGTCGAAGAAATGGAAATGGCATCCATGGAGAGAGAGCGAGGTATTTTAACCTGTAAGGTGTCCCTTGGGCCTCTTTTTTTTTTTTTTTTAACTTTCATAGGACCGACACAGTATTACAAACGATATAAATATATGCAACTGATTAGTTCATGCTATCCATCCAGTCTTCTTCTTCTACTAGAAGTAGGTACCTTCAGGAGGCTGGACCAGTTTCCGGTTGTGTGGGGCCGACATCTCCTTCTTCAGTTGTGTCAATATGTCCTCCATCGTGTACTCCCGCTGCCAATTTGCCAACATCCCAAACTTCTTTGCTTCTACCTGCACCAAATTGAATGGTAAATCAAAGCTTCAAGATCAATGGCAGAAAAAGAAATTAACCAACTGACAAGATGGTTATATTGGTTAAGGGGGTAAGAGTTGTTCACAGTGCAACCGATCACTCAACCACTTGGGTTGATAAACATGAGCACCAGATAGCAGGATGAAGGAACACCAAAAGAACAATGGAGGGAGGGAGGGAGTGTCATTTCCCTAATGACAATGGATAGTAATTCCAGTTCTTGGCCACCCTTCATCAGCAAAAATGGTGGACTGCATTGCTGACACAACGCTTCCATTCTGTATGGTCGCACTATTTTCAACCCATGAAAAGGAGGATATAAAATTGACCCTGGGGATCTGAGTGCAAATACAACTTTACTATGTTAAGAGTCCCAGCAGGAATACTACATTAAGTACACCCACACCATCAGTTTAACGACATTACCACTCCAGTCTCATGGTTCACACAAGTCATGTTGATCCGTGAATGGAAACGAACACTTGGAGGCTTCTCTGGATAGTCTTTGTCACAGAACAGCTTCAACTGATAAATGCGACCTTCATGCACAGACTGAAAAGGAAATAACGAGCTTATATGTTATCTGATCAAGAAAAAGAAAAAAGAAAAACATGGTGTACAAAAGTCAATGTCATATTCCATTCTGCAAGTACCTAAGGCCACTTGACTCATACTAGACAGCAAATAAAACCCTGGCCACAATGGAACCAATAAGGTCCTAAGGACCGTTTGGTAATTGTTTCCCTAAGAAAAATTTATGGACCGAAAAACTAGAAGAAATTTTCTCCCATTACGATTTTGGAACGTAATTTGGTTTGGCATAGTTCCATACACCCAATCCAAATGGTTAACCCCATTACTGGAACACCTGTTACCTTTGTTCCCTCACCTCATTTCACCCAATAACAAGTATTCTCAAAGCCAGCAATTAGACTTATGAAATTTCTTGACATTATCCAACCATTCCCTGCAAAAAGACCTCTGTTTTGTCCTTAGAGCATTGGTAAGATATTTGTGTACTGGCTAACTATTGCATTCTCCAAGCAGGGGCACTATTTGGAGTTTTCTTCCATCTAGGTTTTTGTTGAGCATACATGGAAGGAATGGAATTTGAGAAACGACGAAAGACAGAGCAGTTCTGTCGCAATAATGCTAAAACTTGAAGCTTCCATCTTCAACTGGTCCTCTGGAGTAGGGATTTAGAATGTTTAATTTTCTTCTCCATGGTACTCCCACATTTCTTTAACTCATAATCTAATTTTTATTGATATAAAGAATTAACTAAGCACCATTTGAAAATGCATACCTTACATGGAAGGCAATCAAGAAATGAAAGAAGATCAAAAACTAAAACTCAATACTTAAAAGTGAAATATCATTGAAAAACAAAGAACAAGAAAAGTGGGTGACAGCAGACTTAATCATAATAGGCAAACTGATGCAGTCCAACAAATTGAAGCAATTGTTACAAGATCATAAATAGAAAGGGCATACATTGTGTGGACCAATTATGGTACCCGTCCAGGAACGCATGTATATGTCATCTCCATCATCCATTCCATAGCTGACAGTGCCATCTCCAATTCCCTTCTCTCCACGTTCAAGTTCTTCCAGCAGTCTGAAGTTTCGAGGGACTGAATGGCAACATAAAGAAATATAAAGGCCATTTTTTGAGCATTTATTCATCAGGAAATTCCCAATGAAAGGGTAATGGATATAACAACAACTTGCAATCCTTACAAGCAATAGTGGAGTTTTCAGAAAAAGGAAAAAAGAAAAAGAAAAATCATATGGCATGTGAAAAAGCACTTTCAGCTCAAATACATCCAATAGAGTTTTAGAATAATGGATGGATAATCAAAATAGAAACTAACAGAATTTGTTTCCTTGTTACCTAAAAATGGAACCCCCATGGCCTGCGACAAAAACTAAAATCAAGTTCTCTGTAAGGCATTTATACAGAACAATTAGAAGAATCTGAGATATGTTTTCTATTTGCAAATCAAAGTGCACTAGTTGAACCCATTGTATATGATGGGAGTTGCCGGCGTATTGGGCGCTGCCCTGTTATGCGCTATTCATGGTGCTACCGTAGAAAATACTTTATTCGAAGATGGTGACGGTGCAAATACATTCCGTGCTTTTAACCCAACTCAAGCCGAAGAGAGTTATTAAATGGACATCACCAAGTCTGGTTGTTTATATTTTGGCAAATAGTCTAATAGTTGAGGCAGCTTTAAATAAAAACTTCAGACAAACAAGAGACTTATAATGGAATTGAAAAAAAAAAAAAGTATGGTCATGCAATTTAAAGTGGGCTAACTCAACAGTAAAATCCCAGCTAAAGCTCGGGTAACCGGAAAAAACTATTCAAAACGTCAAGTAAAGTTTTGCCAATCGTCATTCCACTAGAGTTATTTAGTATGGGAATTGTCATACGAGTAGGTAATGGATAATATGACCAATTAAAGTGGTGAACCAGCGTCTGGATTTTGTCTTCAGCTGCATGTAGGTCCATGGTTTCATGCATTTGATATAAATTCAGCTATTCTTTGCATTTGATATAGAACAGCCAACTCACACCAACCATCCTTTTATTTTCTATTCATTGGTAACTCACACCAACTTTCACGAGTCATGCTTTGCGTCATGAAGATCAACTATCACGGGTATTTTTTTTCTAATAGAATTGACGGGGACGTTTACAGATGAGAGAAAGAACTTTCACATGAATTTATTGACTTTAAAGAAGCTTACAATACTGCTTATAGAAAAATTATTCAATGGGTTAGGCAGAAGAAAGGACTCTTGGCAGGGATATGACATCATAATTAACATGTATAACAGAGAAATAATTAGCCTCAAACCATTGGTGGATAGGGAAAAAGGTTTTTAGTTTCCGTGGATTTACAGCAAGAATCTACCTTCATCCTGCAAAATCTTGCCCAAGGTATGAATGAATTAACTACTCACATTAAGTAGAAGGTTCCTCGATGATGTTGCCTAAGAGGCTAAGACTAGCGAGAGTTAATTAATCATTTAACCAAAAAAGGTGTACATGAAACACTAGAACCTTGGAGGGACACATTGGAACCGAAGGGTTCTATAGTTAGTCAAAGAAAAATAGATTATGGAGAACAAAACTTTGGAGTGACATGCATGAAGAAGTGGTGGAAGTTAAAATCGATGGCTAGGAAAATACCACAAGAAACTATTTCTGCTAAAGGGTTGGAACCTAAGGGTTTTATAATTATTTGAAGAAAATAGATTAGGGAAAACCAACCTTAAGTAATGTCATGCATATAGAGAGCATTTTGTTGGAATTTGGGTGGAAATTTTTTAATTGGATGGGAGGGTTCCATGTTTTTGTCCATCTTCTCTTCTTCTTTTTGGATGAAGCTTAGACCATCTTCTCTCTCCCTTGTACATTGTTAATTCTCGCCGTGAATAAAAAAAACATGCACCTTATCCAATAAAGATAAAAAGAGAAAAGAAGGGTTGAGGAGGTTGTTACTCACACATAATCAAACAATATGCTGCATAAATGATATCTAGTTGATATGCATTAATTCTGCATACTCGTACATTTTTATCGAAGTATCAAGCACGCGACAGTATATCATTTTGATATCGGTTAATGCCGCACTAACACATCATTCGTGGAGTTAAATCTATCTACTCAACTTCCGAAATAACGATATTATGTATGGTACTATCAAAAGAACACATCAATAAGACTGTAGGATTTTCTAAGCAGCGCTGCAGCAGGTAACAATTCCATTGAAAATACATGCAAATACAAAATGAAAACCAATTAACATTACACTTTGAACCGTCACTAATAAGAGTACTTTAACCCAACAATTTGAGGTCCCTGGCAATGGAAAAATGATAAAACATGAACTAAACCCTAAACCAGAGTTGCATGACCGATAAAAAAAAAACCCACATCTAAGAAAACCTAAACGGCTCATCATTCAAAAAAAAAAACATATAGATTCCAGCATAATATCGATTAGTGGTAAGGAACCAATAACGCATAAACATAAGCAACCCATGAAATCCAGTATAAAATTATGCAAAACCCATTAAGAATTCCATATCATATGAAACGATTTCGAATAATCCACCAGCAAATTTAGATTAAAAAGACAGAAAATTAAAAGATCGAAATAAAAAAGATAAGTGAAGCAGTAGGTCGGGGGTTTAGAGTCATACCCACAACACCAGATCCTCCGGAGCCAATCGTCATTAGAGATTAAGGGTTTTCTTTGTTGGTGTTCTAAGATCTGATCAAAGTAAAGATATTTTGGAACAGAGAGCGGAGGAGAATCTGGCTAGAAAGAGAGAGAGAGGTGATGGAAGGCAGAGAAAAAGATGGAATAATGAGAGAAGGGGGGCCGGGCCTGATGGAGCAGTGGGTTGAGTTGAGATTCTTGAGACTCGAAGAGAGAGAATAAAGTTTGATTGTATTTTATACTATTAAAAATGTTAATTTTGTGTTTATATAATGGGGTCGTGTTTACGGGGTCCATAATCTATTTTGTCCATCCTTGCAGTCTGAGCCATTTTTAAGTAGCTTGCCTGCAAAAATGAAGTTCGATTTTGTAGACCCCGTCCAACGTGGGTGTACAATACCATATCTTGTAAGCTAGAATCAGGAGCTGACGCATGTATATGTGTCACAGCATTAGACTAATTTATATGTAGGTACTTCTAGCAAACAACTGCTTGCTCAGTTTGTTAGCATCCCTCCTTATAACTTGGAAGTTATGGGTTCGAAACTTCTTAGCTGTGGTATTACTATTGAGTGAGACCCATGTAATTTCTATCTATATAATATATATACCTATGTGTAGGTACCCATTTGTGGTGTTCTCTTCGCTATTTATGGCAGTTTATGTAACTTGGGTATTAGTCCCTCATCAAAAAAAAAAATACTAATTAGGTAACTCGTGACTTCTGCATCGCTTACAATTTTCTTGCATTTTTTTTTATTACATCCATGTGTTTGTATGCGATTTTATGCATTATGATTTTATACATATTTGAGTGTTTGAACCATTTACACCCCTTGCGTATACCGCACAAACATTTTCGCAGTTTAACATGTTTAAGTGGGATAGTCCATCAACAAAACACAAGCCAACACATAGGCTTATGCATACATCTTTACCCAATTTACAGAGTGCTATTTTGACCATTTACTTTTCAATTTGGTGATTTATTATTTCGTTCCCTAATCATAAAAGTTCTACAATCAATGGTAAACTACATAAAAAATACTCTAGTTTGGGTAAACTACACCCCAAAGTCACCCTTTTGAAAATATAACAAAATCAGCACCCTCCCCCAAATTTTGTCCAAATTTTTTTAAAAACGCCCTCTTAGTTTTTAGTATCTAAACTCTTTATTCTTCACTCCATACCATTTATTCTTCAATCTAAACCCTTTATTCTTCATTCTAGACCCAATTCTAGATTCACATGTGGCATCATTTCATCTAATAACTAAGGATATTCTGGGGTTAAAAATGGGGTGGGTGCTAGTTTTGTATTTATATTCAAGAGGGTGACTTTGGCTGCAATTAACCTAAACTATGGTGCTTTTAGTGTCGTTTTCCCTACAATCAACCCCACAATTCTTTGATAGTACAACTTAGAAATATGGGTGATAATAATAGTATTTCAGTTTTCATCAAAGTGGATTTGTCCTTAGCAAAGTTAAAAACAGTCCGTTATAACCATTATAACTGTTGTTATAACAGACCCTAGGCTGTTATATTATATCACTTTGATGTGGTTATATGACAATGACTATTTTTTTTCTGTTATAACGTCCGTTATTTTATTAAAAAATTATAAAAATTTAATTTAGCCTCTCCAACATTTTTCTAAAAATTAAAAAATAGTTATCTTATTTTATAATGACTGTTATTTTCTCTTATTATGATATTTTTTATGATTTAACACAAATATTATTTTGGTGCTCAAAACCGTTATAACGGTGATTTTCAAACATTGGTCCTTCCTAAAAAAAACATTACAAAGACACTCGTGATAGTTGAATGAGTGTGATTTTGTTGACCTTATGTAACATGAGTCGATAATACTTCCCGCATGAGAGTTGGTACGGTTTCAAACCGTTAACACAGTCAATAGACTGACAGGTGATCGGTGTGGGTATTAACGTGGGTCAGTTAAATCAAGATCCTCTTCTGACCTACGAGCTATATGTGATTGTGTTCATCCACTTGTAAAGTGGGTGAGTAAACCCACATCCAAACGGTGGCATGATAAACGGTTAACCCACCATAATTTGTCATCATAGCATTTTTGACGTCTAGAATCTAGATCACGTGTTGGTTATGTTCACCCACTATAGAAGCAAGTGAACAAAAATTACATTAACGATTTTGCGTCCTCATCAAAAGGATGTTAGAGTTTTGTTCACCCACGTAAAATGTAGGTCAACAAAATCAGTCGAAAAGGTTAGTCTTAAAAAGTTATAAAAATGATACGGTTATGATTATGGGTTGGATCAATCAACTTAAATAACGTCGTGTAAAAGGCACCGTTTAGCAAATCCAAACGTTCCAAACCCAAAGGGAGAAGGAAAGTTTTTAGAGAGAGAAAGAGAGAGAGACAGAGAGACAGAGAGAGAGAGAGAGAGAGAGAGAGAGAGAGAGCGTTTTTCACTCTTTTGTGTTTGGAAAAAACGATCTGAGCTTCTGGAAGTACTGCTACAATCTTTCGCCTGTAAGAAAGAGATTCATTTTTAATCATTTCTTAGGTTTTCAGTTTGTTTGTTTGTTTGTTTGTTTTTATGGCGACGGATTGTGGTTAGTTGAAAATGAATATGGTAGCATCACTGAGATAATGAGATTCATAGACCTATAAATAAAACTTTCAAAAACCCTAAATATGCTATTAATATCAGAAAGCAGCTATTTGAGTGGAATGTAGTTGAGTTTGCTTATATCAAGTGTTTGATAAATTGTCTCTATGATTGTTTAAGTTGTAACTTGTTCTTAATTGGGTTTGTTCTTGATAATTGTATAGTAGGTTAGTTTTGCTTCGTGCCCAATCCAATATTGAATAAATCTTTGATGATAGTGATGATGATGATGATGATAATCTTACTGCCTTGAAAATGATTACTTAAAACTACTTCCTTCTAGTTTAATCTCAATGACAGAAGAATTAGAAATTGGCACCTTTTAGAGTGATATCCAGTATGTAACTTCTTTCTGTTATTCAGTACTAGTTGACGCACGCGCACTACGCGCGCACGATATTAGTGTGCAACCGTGACAGTATACATGTTGATGTTTGATGCACCATAATCTACATGGCAAGTTTTGGTTAGAGTGAATAAGGGTATTTTGGGAAATCACTTTAATGGGCGTCCGTCAATTGGTTTTTGGGAAGGTGGCTTCTCTTTATATATAGTATAGATGTTTTTGAGTTAACCCTTGATCTCCCTCATCCTGTTCATGTTGTAAGATTGCGGGTAGACGGGTAGCATTTTTAGTTGCCATCTTTTTAGCTCAACAAGTGATTAAATTTGTGGTGTCCACCATTTGAGGTCTGTTTTTTGCGTTTTTGTTTTTTTGAGTTGTGCTTCGAAGTAATGTAGTCACCCTTTTAATCATAAATTTTTTGTGTACATTTAAATGTTTCCTTATTTTGATTTTTGAGCATCCATATAAATATAAGAAAGGGATTTTTCATTCGGAATGACCCACTTTTCCTAGCTTATGCAATATGAGATCATTGAGATGGCTAAGTTTATGATTTTAGTATTTTATATTGTTCTTCCTGCTGCAGATGTCTTTGCATCTGGGTAATCTTTCTCCTCACATTCGACGAGATGAACTTGAACGTGTTTTCCGGAGGTTCGGGCCAAGTAATGTGCGGCTAAAAGATGGATACGGGTTTGTAGTTTACGACCTTTCCGAAAATGCAGAGAAAGCGCTGAGAGCACTGCGAGGTAAACATATCTGTGGGGAGCCAATATCTCTTACATGGTCGAACAAACAGCCCAGGGGAATGCAAAGATTTACCAAAGGTTCCAGGTTCTATGAACCATATCCAAGGAGAAAATTCACTGGAACTGATGGTTATAGTACAAGAGAAAGGGTTTCTCGGGATCGACAAGCATCTACAGTCCCCAAGCACCCAAATTCTGAAGGTCGGCCCCTCCACATGGATGATTTTCATGATAAGGAAATAGGCAATCATGGTGAAAATATTGAAGGAGGAGAGCATCATAATTCAAAAGAAAGTTTGCTGGATGAAACTGGTGCTTCAGGGCCAAACCTATTGGAAACTGATAGATGGGGTCTGCCTGCCGGTAATCCATTGAATGACAATGCAGTGGAGAATGGAGCACACTTTGACCGTTATGAACCTTATCATGCTTATGACAAAAGAGATAAGGATGAAAACCAACAAATGGCGAGTTCGTATGCTTCTCATGCTCGGGAAAATGGTCAAGAGAAAGAACGGAGAGAACACACTCAAGATGCAACCACAAAGCACCCTGATAATCCAAAACCTCAGCAGGTATGCTACGTTTGTGGGCGTATGGGTCACAAAAGGCGCAACTGTCCTCTAACAGACGCATCACGGCCAGAGAAGTTTACCCGATTACATGATGCCAGTTTTAGATATAGAGGTGAAAAGGAACCAAAAAGATTAAGACCTGTGTCTTTGAGAAGGCGACCTTCAACTGGAGATCGTCCATTTTCTGGGCATCATAGAAAGGCATCTGGAACACTGAAAATGATGGGCAGGACTGAAAGCTCCCTTGTGAAGAAGGAAAATCGGCAGTATCAGCTTATTAGAAGGGAGTCTCAAAGGAAGAGGAAAAGGAAGGAGCAAGGAAGTCCAAGGAACCATCATGGACGACAAAGGAAGAGGTCTTCATCAGCCCAGTGTTCTGATTCTACTGCATCTAGCTCAAGCTCCCATTCACAGCTCCCAGAAACCAATTCTTGTTCAAGATCACCATCAACATCTTCCAGAACAAGCTCCATATCTACATCATCCTATTCAAGGTCTGAAAGTTCTAGGTCAAGATCAAGATCAAGCTCTCCTACATCGTTGGCTCTGTCCATGTCACTGAACCGGCGATTACCATCCTCTCCGACTAAAACGCTAATGGAGGCAACTGTTACTCCCCTGAAGGGCTATCTGGAGAATGATACTAGCCCTGACTCCAAGAACTGTTTGATTGAACAAAGACAGGTTGTGGAAGGTGTTTCAACTTCGGATAATTATAGACTAGATGGTACAACTGCAACACTAAAAGATGATAGTTTTTTGCCATCCTTTAAAGTAGGGGATGAGATTAATAAAGATCATTCTGAGCAACAGGAAGAGATAGACCATTCTCGACCAAGAGAAGAGAATGGGAATGATTCTACGACCAAGATTCATTATGAGGTGAAAGGTCGTTGCATGACTCCAGAAAAATGTTCTTTAGCTGAAGAGAATTTGCCTGAGAGGAATGACTTTCAGAAATCTGGGGCACCAGTGAGGATGTCAAATCCAGACGTTCTTGTTAGTTCATGGATTGATAGTTCTACAAGCATATCGTCACAGGAAGCGTACATGGTTCTGAAACACTATGGTCTGAAAGTGCCAGAAGAAAATGAAAAGAACTTACCCGTGGAAACTTACTTTGGTTCTGCTCGCCTGTGGCCTTGGGAGGTCATCTATTACCGGCGTTTAAGGAAGGGGCCCATTTCAACTGAGAACTATGCCAGACGGATTGCTCAGAATAGAGAATTTGGCATCGTGGATAAGTATGTTAGAAGCAGTAGCGGATGGAGTGAATGTGAGAGCTTGCTTAAATTTTGATTGATTTCTCTGTTTCCTTGCCCACTTTCTTCAAGCTCTGTAGAATGAAAGAATGTTCAGGCGGGTCTTTTTCGCTTGTAATCCAGCTTTTGTACATGCAAGTTCTTAACCAGGTTTGTCAATGTGAAGGTAGGAAGATGCTAAATCTAGAATGTACCTTATAAAGTGTAGCCCTAACCAAAATTTGGAATGCATATGCATGATTTTGAGAATTTCTAGCCTCGTTTCTTACTAATACTGTTCAAAGGGACTAATGTCATGAGGTTTTAACCTTATTGCATTTTTCGAAGTAACTTAACTGTCATTACACCGGTGATATGGTGAAATAATTTCTTGGCATGCTTTAGTTCGACTGTTATATTGTGTTGACAGGCCCAATAGGTAAATATCTGTGTTCTTCACTGTAACGCGATTCTTCTATTATTAGTTGTTGCAGTAGATATTATATATGAGTGCCAATTCTCTATTATTCACAGTTGTTCCTGTGAAGATTTGATTGAAATGGTGTTTATCGCCCCATGTTGTGTAAAAATAGCATGTGTTTAACAGTTCCTGGTTATTTGTTGGAGATATGATCGAAGAATGTTGTTGTGATTTTCTATTTTTTGGTTGTTCTTCCTGTTAAGTTATTTAAATTTTTGAGGTTAGTTTGTGCCATCACAATTGTAAATCCTAATCATAAAAAAATCCAAATCGCATAATCCCTTGAAACCCTTTACCCGAATATTATCTTTCAATTAATGATTTAAATCTCAAACTAAAGAATTATCTCAAAAGTTCTGTCAATGACTGAAAATGTGCTACCATATATTATTGTTGCTTTCTGTGAAGGAATGGATGAATGAATGAATGAAATCTATCAAGAAGGATTGAGATGTATGGACCTGACCTATAATTACCAAGCTTCTCAAAGCCTTTGAAATCCTAGTACAGATAGAGGATTAGATGCAGTTCTCAGGGATCACAGGACCAATTCAAAATTGAATTTTGTCATGTGTCCTTAAGCATCATGGGCACCGTACTCTGTCCGGAGAATGCAGTATGTTAAGACCTGGATAGGTTCAGCTGCTTTGACCAGTAAACTCAGTACCTTTTATTATTATTATTATTATTATATATGCGAGCCCATGGAACTGGGTGGTTTTCTAAATCCTCCCTATGTGACCCCCCAATCCTAACTATCAGTTGTGTTTGTTTTCTATTTTTCTTCAAAGATAAATGTCAACCTTGAGTTATTATGTTAAATTATTTGTCAGAATCTAATTGTTCACTGATTGATCATTCAGAATACTGCAAGATCAAAGATTCAGAAGCTCCAAAGAGCCCCAATCCCAAGTCATAGTAGTTGGTATATAGAAAACTAGGGATGCTGAAATGCCTGATTTCCTGGGTTTACTTCAAGGTCTTCCTCCACTGACAGAGAGAGGAGAAGCAGCAGCCGAGCACTAGTAATACCTAGCAGACTCTTTGGAAAATGGAGATGGAGAAATAACATTCTGGTATTCAAAACAGGGGAAGTGGATTCTTCACATTCTTGTCGTTGAGGCATACTTACAACACAACAGTGGAAAGGCACACTTACAATGCGCATGTTCATATTTACCCAAATGAGGTACGCAAAGTTTTGGTGAATTTAACTTATCTTTTTGAGAAGTAATGTAAAGCTTTTATGAAGTAGAAAGCTCTCATATGATGCATCTATTTGGCATGAACTCTGTTTACTATATCGTTCTATTTACTATTAAAATTTCGTGTCACATTTTATGGTGGAGCTATTGAAGCCAGATTTTGTTATCATGTTTTATGGACTTGAAAACTCCGATTAACTTCTGGTTAGGGGCTTGTGAGGAGTCGTCATAACCAATGTGGACGATCCAGAAGAAGACTATTTACTAATCAGATGGTTGTGACCACATGATGTGTGCAGTGGCCCCTTGATAGATGGCCTGGATTGGTATGTATGTGCACATGCTTTGTATGTTCTTACACTTATGTAGCTCCTCTTTATATAGGATAAACATGAATGACTGAACTAATAGTCTGTTTGGACAAGGGATTTTAGGGAGGGATTTTGTGGGGACCAGGGATTTTGAGGAAAAATATAACATGATTTTTCCACCAAATTCCTGGTCCCCACAAAATTCCTCCCCCAAATCCCTTATCCAAACAGACTATAATATTAAAACATGTAAGAGGTCTCATTAATTTTATTAATGATTTTTTGTTCGTCTATAAAAATGTTATTTCTAGGTTAAAATCTGAAGAATGTTAATCAGAAGAAAAAGGAAAAGAAAGAAAGAAAAGAAAACAGATTAATCAAAGAAACATGCACAGAATAAAATTCTAATCTACTCGACTGTATGGATATGTCGTATGCAATTAGTCTTCTATAAACTGTGTACCCATACTAGTGTTTGCATCATGCTATAACAAGTTCATGAATTATAAATGTATACACTTATATGCAACTTTTTTATTTTTCAAATAAGAAATAGCATGTGTATATGCAGTCAAATTGGACTTGGCATATTATTCATGAAGCGTATTGTTGATTAGTTAGTTAAATCCATATTCTTTTTTAATAACTATAACAAATTACAAAATCATGAATGCTTTTTTTTAAAATAATCGAGACTTCCTGCACACGCGTTGCGTATGCCTAACGTGTTTTAGCCATTAAATTTTTTATAATAATTAATAAATAAATGTATAATTAAAATTTAAAAACCAAATTGAATATAAGTAGCATCACTTTCGGATCGAATAATTACTGAATTATTTTCTAATTTTTATTTAATAAACCATTGACAGATTAAAGCAGTGGGCCTAAAAACACATAATATTGTACCTAAATCATGCCTGAATTTTTTCTAAGTCAACAAATACTATTTTATCGATCTATAAATTCTGGATAATATTTTTTTATCAAATTCTGGATAATTTTTTGAAATTCCAGTTGATAGTTGAAAAATCATAGTTATTAATAAGTTGTCCACAAACATTAGTTTTCAAGAAATCTAACATGTTGTAAGAGGAAAAATTCGCTTACCTCTACACCTACGCCTTTCATAGTCAAATCTAATGCAAAACTCCTTAAAATCACCCGACAATTAAAAAAAAATTGAACCAAGACAATTCAGAATTTTATAGGAAAAAAAAGAAGCACAAAAACCAACAAAAATAGTAAATAAAGAATGGAAATAGGTATTCTTATATTGAGTTAGTTAGTTTTCGAAACTGATTTGAGAATATCTTTTAAGTTGTAAGAATATTAGTGGGAGCAGTTTTGGGAGAGAATCCCTACTTATGTGGAGAATCACTACCCAGGTGTAATACTAATAACTACTTGTAAAACTTGCAACTTCTTTTATTTTAAGTTTCTAATTATATCCTTTTTTTGTTTACTCTAAAATATTTTGTTAACAATTAAGCTTCCTATTTAGTAGGGATAAAATATGAAAAGGATAATTTGGGGCCTTAATAACTACCTCCAGATTCGCTTCCCTTTAAAGAATAGAATAGATATATTAGAACTCGTGGAATGTAGTGTTTTCGTGGTATACCAAATTGCTAACTTAGTTTGGATTCATCGTTCAGTTGACTATACCAAGTCTTCCAATTGGAACGAGTTATCCGATTTTTTAAACAGCGCTGCTGTTTGGACCGACAGGCTTACAAAACAAATGCCCGATGCTTATGTGGCATGATGGGTCCCACTACCACATAAGTTGGAAACTCCTTCATAACACTTTTGGAAGGGGAAAGTGGTGGGTCCCACCCTGCCACATAAGTATCTGGCACCAGTTTTGTAAACTGGTCGGTCCAAAAAGCTTTATTGTTTTTAAAATATTACTAGCAGCTTTATTTCTTTCCAGTCATCCAAAAACTGGTGATTTTGACTTGGGACATCACCACAATTTGAAACTTACCAAATGGTGAATTGTACTTAGCTGTATCTTTTGTTCAACCTATTTATGAGCCATAAATATAGATCATCTAAAAATTTATGTAAGATAGTGACTAAGGTGTTTTGAGGTGTTGGACAATACTAATAATGTTAAGTATAGAATTTCCTTAATGCAGAAAAAACAGAAGATGAATCTGATAGGGTTGATGTTTGTACTTTTAATATCTTGACCTTAGATCATCCTACCCCATAATAAGAAGATAGTTTCTCTTTTTGTTAGATCTTTTGCTAGGGTTTGTTCTACAAATCTGATCTAAACTTTTGAATACCAAAAAGTACATCTAAATATGAAACATTTTTCAAAACAGATGAGAAAGAAACACTATTATGATTTATAGTCCCTTGTAATACAAACAGAAATTTAGCTTAAGCCTTTTGATTGTCAAGCAGTCCAATCACTTACCTACCTTTCGGCAGGTTATAGTCAAAAGTTTTGGTTGATCATTTGATTCTGACCGTCCGATCAGTCATCTTATAATTCTTATTTTGGAAAACCAATTTGATCATTGGCAATTGGGTTCTACTGTAACCCATGGATTCTGTTTTTCAAAACAGTTCAACTGGTAGGTCCCTATCTCTTTCTGTTACTATTTTGTTGTTTCAATTTTTACCCCTATTTAATTTAGCATATTAGATTTGCCTCCTTGGGTTAAATAATTTACAGGTTCACTCTGTTTTGGCCTTTGGTTTATGAGATCTTTTGAGGAAGCTTTTACCCTTTTAAACTATGAGAATTAAGAGCTGAGTTTGAAATAAATACATGACGATAGGAACAATTAATCTTCCTCATTTATTATGAAAACTGTCGAAAGTCAAAGGTCAAGGGACGTCACTCTAATTGTTTTGATTCTAAAGGTTCTTTCTCCATAACAACTTTGGTGATAATAAAAGTCAAAACCCATTTTATTTTCTTTTCATTCACAATTTGTGCTTTCTTCTTCAAAAGTTTTATTGCAGTTGTTGGGAGCCATGAAAGTTTTGGTACCAAATCTTTAAGACCCAGATCATCCAAACTGGTAATGTAGAGATAGGAAGTGTTTATGTTCAAAATTAATGGTAATGTAGAGACAGAAAGTAGAGAGAGAAACAGAGTACTACTGTGTGTATGTATTTATGTATTGGAGCAAAAAATGAAAGATGGAATTTAGTG
>MVGT01002801.1:235339-304254 GCA_002174775.1 Macleaya cordata | reverse complement strand
GTGGAAATAAATTTGTATTTATCATATGACGTAATACCCTCATTATTCTCAACCGTCTCAATTACTCTTGCATTTAATTGTTTTTATGGAAATCCAATCCAAAATAGTGCATTCTTTTCAATGCTCGAACCTACCCTCCATCCCCAACAAACAAACCCTTCTCTCTCTCTCTCTCTTTCTCTCTCTAAAACACTCTTCTCTTTCTCCTTCACTTTAATTAAATTCAACTTAATTGCACCATCTATCTCTCCTCTGTATTTCTCTCTTTCACAAGCTCACAGTATTGATTTATGAAATTTTGGTTGAAAATAAGAAAAGGAAATTTGGGTTTTAATTAAAATTAATACCCTAAGTAACACAAGATTACAAGTTTGGGTTTTAATTGTTTATTTTAATTTAAATCACTTTCTAGTCACGTCTAAGATTGAATGCATGATAATAATTTTACAGTTAGCTGAGAAAAAGACCAAAGCTAGCTTTAAGGTAAAGTGATAAAGTTCTACCAAACCTAACTATCCAAATTTACACAAATACCCTTGTCTTAATGTAAACCCATGTACTCAATTCAATACCTTCACATGCTCTTGTTTTTATTTTATTTTATTTTTTTTGTTTTTATTTTTATTTTGTTTTTATAGTTAAACATATATACCAGTGCTTTAGAGAGAGAAAGTGAGGTAAAGAAGTTAAACCGTACATGACTTTTGATCAGAAAATTTAGTTGGAGTCAGTTCATTCTACAAATGTTTACAGCTAAAGAGGAAGCAGCATAAGCTAAACAGAAAGAGAGACGAGATAAACAGAGAGGAGAGAGAAACAGGGGAGAGAGAGAAGACCCACTATCTATATTGATTGATATTTTGCTGATATTCTATCATAGGAAAAAAGAGAAAAATCAAAACATAAGAAACAAACCCCCACCATTCCCGGACCCAAAACCCCAAAAAGAAGGTTTTCCGAAAAAAAAAACCCTTAACAGAAGAACCTAATAACAGTAGAAAAAGAAGAAGAAAGAAGAAGAAACACTAAGTAGTAAAATTTAACTACTATCTAAAACCATGCATGGCTAAAAGCTAAGCTAACGTAAGATTAGCTAGTTGTTGTTCCTTGTTTTCTTGGTGGTGTTGTCATGGAGGAAATCAAGCAAAACAGTGCTTTTGCATTTGGGGCATTTTGGATCTTCTTCAGACAACATCACATACATAAGGCAACGTGGGCATCCAACCAACACCATTGAAGTTGCTTCTGGGCTGCTTGAATATCGAAGAGTCTCGTCTGTACTGTTCTCTGATGAAACACATGAACTTGGTGGTGATGTTGGTGATGAATTCCCCGACCGATTCGGCGACTCAACTCTTGGGTTATTGTTCACCCTTGGTGGTGAAAGGTTCAGCTTCAAATCTAGCTTAGGACTCTTCCCGTGTCGACTCATTCTTCTTCTTTCGCCGCTGTACCCCTTTTCTTGTCCCTCCTTTTTATAATAGATCTCACCGGTCTACGAACCCAAAAACAGAACAAAACAGAGTAAGAACTTCAATACTTATATTTAAAACAATGAAACAGTATTTCATTCATTGACTAATGATTCTATAAGTTAAAACGGTTAATTCAAGAAATTAGCAGTGAACAAAGACGAAAAAGGCGAAAAATCGACCGACCCATCGAGAGGAAGAAGATAATTAATCAAAAACAGATTTGAAGATAACATATATATGTATGTTACCTTGAGATCCAAGAACCTTTGCCAACCTAGAGGAAGAGGATATGGTTCTTCTAATTCAACAGGTAAGGAATAGAGGTCTGAATGATGAATTAGGAGATCAAGAGTGGCAGGAGGAGCACGTTTGAGAAGGGTTAGCCTAGAACCAGAGTTGAAAGTACCACCACCACCAACAACAACATGAACTTGTTGTTGTAGCTGTTGTTGTTGTTGTTGTTGTGGTTGAAGTTTCAGGGTCATTATATAAGGAATTGAAGGGAGGAGAGAGATGGGTATTCTTTAAATCTTAATTTATTTTATGGGGAGGGGTGGAGGGTATAAAGAAGTACAGAGAGATAGAGAGAGAAAGTAGAGAGAGAGAGAGAGAGAGAGAGAGAGAGAGAGAGAGAGAGAGAGGAGGATTGAATGGAATTGAAGGATTGGTAGAAGATGAATTTAAATTGAGGCCAGAAAATGTATTAATTGTGGGAAAAAATCCCAAGATGTTTGCAGGAGAGGAAAATTGCAGTAAATATTGCAATTACAAATGCAGAGCTCCTTCATTCATTGCTTGAGAAATAGAGAGAGAAAGAAGAGTAGAACCCAAGAACCCACAACAGACATAACATGCACCAAAAGAAAAAAATTAAACAAAGATTAGGTTAGCTTAGATTAAACATAAAGAAAGAAAGAAAAGAATGAGAGAAATATTTGTTTAATCATCTATCTGTCTCTCTCCTCTCTCCATCTCTATCTCTGTAATACCTTTCTCTTTGTCCCTTGTTTCTTCTCTGTGAGTTTGTGTTTTTGTTTTTGGTTATTTTGAACTTATTTATACTTCACATATCTTTGGCTGCTCTTTTTTCAAATGGGCTTTTTGCATGAGAGTGTCATAAGTTAAAAATGTGACGATATTTTCATTTTCTCATGATATTTTACTTGTTCTTTACTATTAGAACCACTTCTCTGTTCTGTTCTGGTTCCAAATTCTATAAACCCTAGTTAATTCTGCTTTGTGGTTAACTTTGCAAGTATGTTTTTTTAGGTAATTCACTAATAATTTGTGTAGAATTCATGTATAATATGTGAACTATTCTGCTAATTCTGACAATTCCAGAATCATCTCAAATCTCTCAAATGCTCTGCATGTAATATGTTTTTCTAGAAAAAAACTGCAAATATCTGTGTTTAATATAAAAATGTATGTTATACAAATTGACTTATCAAAATGGCTCTAAACCCTAAACTTAGTTTATATTTTATTTGTGGGTGCACGTGCTTGGTATATGTTGTATTCAAGAATATTGAGTATATGAAAAACTGGGTTCATAAGATATAGATTTTATTTTTCTTATGATAAGATGAGAATAGGAGTTAAATAAATGGAAGATGATTGAGATATGACACCAGGAGGAGATTTTTTTGGGGAGATTCTGATTTAAAAAAAAAACCTGTACTATTAAGAGCATCTCCAATGCAAAAGTCTTATAAGACAATGTCTTATCTACGTGGCATGTCTTATAAGACAATGTCTAATTTACGTAGCAATAAAATCTTCACAATAGACATTATTGAAAAAAATGCATCTCTAATGCAAATGTCTTGGGATGACTTTTTTACTTATGTGGCACTTAATTTTTGAATGGGTAAGACTTATTTTGTTTAAAAAGTAACTAAAAATTTTGGAGGGAAAAAAATTGTTGATGTGGACCGTAAGACATTGTGAAGATGAATGTCTAGAAATAGACATTCTACTTCACAATGTCTAGAATAACTACTGCCACATCAGCATCACATCATTTCATTGGAGAAGGTTTTTTAAAGAGAATGTCTATTTATCCTACGTGGCAGTCTTATTTTACCATATTCACATTAGTATTGGAGATGCTCTAACTCTTCTACTATTAACTGATAAAAAGAAAATCTCTATTATATAAATTGCGTGAAATTGGTTTAGTTCGACTCCAAATGAGGTGTTGGGCCAGCAAGAATTGGAACTAAAATTTACCTGAACCCAATGGGTGCCCAAAACTCAGTAGGTACCCAATCATTTTACTGGTTCCGGTTCTAATTTCACTTGATTTAGTATTGGAATCGAAACCAAAAAGAACCGAAACCAAAATTTATAATAAATTCTAATTCTAGATAGTTCAATAACTGAACTGGAACCGACCCGTTAACCTAACACCCTTTAATATTGGATTAGTACATACTAGAATAATGGGTGAAGTATGTATCATTATCTCATCTAAATTAAATGTAAAATCATGGAGAATCTAAGTTAAATCTAAAAAATCAGATGGGGCAGATACGTTCTCCATATATAGTGTAGTTGTGATCTACGTGTCAAGAATTCTTTGACCATGTTTTTAATGAATACTTATGGCGGCTATTTTTAGGCAATTCACATTTAATTTTAGCTCAATTTATCATAATAAGATAAATTGAACAATAAAATCTCAATTATATCTTCTAGGGTTTTTCTTCTTCTTTTTTTTTTTTTTTTAAATTTCAACTGTTCAACACGTTGTTTTACTAGCCGTTTTCACAACTGCTGTTTTTAGTACCTGAACTCCTAATCTTTCATCCTCTCTCTTTTGGGTTGTGGGGTCTGGTTTTATCAAATTTTTCACTGACCATATCTAATCTTAGCTTCTGTTTATTTTTATTTTTCCAAATACTAGGAAAGGACATTGATGTCATACCTCACCGACCATCAAATTTCAATGTACCATTCTATAAAGGGGTTTTGTAAAAAAAGTCATTGTAATTTTAATCCTTATTTTATAAATTTAGTCCCTACTTTTATGACTTTTATGTCCAAAACTAAGGACTAAATTTATAAAAAAGGATTAAAATCACAATGACTTTTTTTTAAGGACTTTTTTTACATTTTCCAATTCTCTTTCTTTTCTTCTATATAAAAATGCCATCTGGCACGCTCTTTCAGACCCATTGACCATGAAAAATATTGTTTACCCTGAGCTAGATCTACACTACCAAAGTCAACAATTTCTAGCCTTCAGATACAAGGATAATTTACATCGGCTTAGAATCAACCAAGCCCATGACAAATATTCCTCAAATCTAATGGCTAGAAATCACTGATAAAGTATAACTGTTTCAAAACAGTGTGGATCATATGGGAAAAATAATAAATTTTTTTATTTTAATTTTTTTGAAATGGGTATATTAGTAAATATGTATTTTTTTTAATTTTTTTGGGTTGTTAGTAAAAAGTGTGTAGCTAACGATCTTAAATAGGTAAAAAATGTGAAGTAAATGAGAGCCTGGCTACTTAGTAAATGTATTAAATAATAAGCTAGTTATAGTAAATGAGTCTTAATTTTGGGTTTTATGAATGCCAGCAAATGCCAAGTACCTGTGGCACTTCTTCATTTATTCCATCTTATTGTTGGTCATGAGAGAAATACACATTTATGTCCCTCATTTACTACTTGTGATTATTTTTATTTTTTTGTTTAATAAGTGAGTGATTATATAGGTAGTTTTGAGTAAGTGGGTGTGGTTCTGTTAGTTTAACAACCCAAACTAACAGTGTTGAAAATTTTAGGGTTACCATTTTATGATGCTCTTGTTCTAGTCAATTTTAAATTTTATTTTAGACAAATAATTGCAAATATTTAGTTTATTTTTTCGATTATTGCAATGTATTTAGAGAAATGATATACTTAAACATGGTGTGAACCCATGTTCAACGGCGCGTTAATACAAGGAATAATTACTTATATTAAGCAAATTCAAATATTTTTTTTTAAAAAATATTGGGTACTTAGTATTTGGGATAAAACATCAAAATATGGAGAATTTATTCCATGTTGTTGATATTCAAATAAACCAAATTACTATGAAAACTATAGCAAAATAAGAAGAACAAAAAAAAAATTGCGAAGAGTTTTAAATAGGGGATTTTGGCCAAAAACCCCTACTTGGAAAACGTTTTAGGATTTAGCCCAACAAACGTTTTCTTTTAGTCTAAGGCCCAAGAGGGTTTCAGTCAGAGGGTTTCAGTGTGTGTAATTTATAGGAAGAGGGTTTCAGTGAAACCCTCTCCGAGAGGGTTTCAGTCAGTTATCCTTGGGCCTTAGACTAAAAGAAAACGTTTGTTGGGCTAAATCCTAAAACGTTTTTCAAGTAGGGGTTTTTGGCCAAAATTCCCTTTTAAATTAATTAAATATTAAATATAGTTTTAATTTGCCTTCCATAATTATCTGTATCGTTTATTTTGAAATCGTCTATCCGATTTTATACAAATAGGTTATATAAAAATTTGTATTTTTTTTTTAAAAAAATTCAGTAAACAATTGTTCGTCATAATTTAATCAAATTTGAGAATTTTGAACATAAGAATCAAAGTATAATTTTCTAATATTTTCAAGATATGTGGGCGTGCCGGCACAAAACTTAATCTTGGCATACCGGACTCATCCTAACCATCTTTCACCAACTACAATATGCACGACCAATTTTTTTCATTTCCTACCCTAAATTGTAACCAAAATTTGTCCTATATAGAGATTCAACTTCGTTGACTATTGCAATAAAAGGTTGACCCTAATATTCTGGATCTCACACAAAAATGTTTCTCCATTTTTAATTGTAAAATTGGTTTAAATCTCATTTTTATGTGTCACTCAAAAACAAATTAAACCTAATATATAGCTAATAGTTTTTATTTTATTTTTGTTTTGTTTTGTTTTGGGTTAATTAGTTCTTGGGGTCAAAGGTCAAACAAAATCTTTCATAAGATTGTATGTACTAAATAGTAATTTTCTAATAAAAATAAGGGTAAAATAGTCATTCAAAAAATGGTAGGGGGTGGAAGGGGGTTGCATTTGTTTTGTTTTAATTCCTTTGCTTTACGAGAAAGGGGAGGCATTAAACGTCTCTCATAATTTTCGGCTTGAGAGTGGGAAGAGATGAGTCTTTTAATAAATGTTTTAGAGAGAGAAAGAACTGTAAATGTGTGTTTAATGGTAAGGTGATGGTAGTGATTGAATTGGGAGGGAAGTCAATGTTTTAGAGCTGTACAATTAAATGTTTGGTTTTTAATGAAATTTAATTTAATTATTATTTTTTAATTAATAATCTTCCCAACACCCATCACGATTTTGAACCAAAAAAACCCTAATTTAATATCCAGTGTTAAACTCTCCATTGACCTAAGTTTATATAAAACCCTAACCCTACCATTAATCTCTCTGCCTGATGAATTGATGAATGAATTTATGATAAGATGATCTCAACAATACCCCATAACTTCAAGCTATTAATTCCTTTGTAAGAAAAAAAAAATGAAGTTTTTTTGGTTTGACTATTTAGATGGGGTCTAATTAAATGTGGTGTTTAATGTGATTTATGGTTGATTAATTAATTGATTTATATTTATACTTAGTGGTTGATACGTGCTTTTGCACGCAATTCACCATAAAATTTTAAACAGATATTACAGTCTGTGATGAATTAATGAAAAAAAACAAAAATGTTAATTATCTCCACCCATTTTACAAGTAGGTGAATATTACCCTTCATCATCCAACCGTCGGGTATGATGCGACCGAAGGATTGAAACAGCTACTCCTCGATGATAGACGTATTGTGCACCCACCTGTAAACTGGGTAAGCAAAAAAAAAAAAAAAAGTTGTTATTATTGTATGATGAATTAAATTGGTCATCATACACTATGATAGTTTGATAGGTGTGTGAGTAGCATAGAAACACTGCCAAGTACGTCTGATTCACCAACAAAATCGTTGCCACAGAAAGATTATTATAACCGCCATCAGAGGGCTATAAAATCTCTTAAGTCATAAGAAGGATGCACAACCGCAGCAACAAAGACCCATATGTTAGTCATAAAAAAAAATTAGGTTAATCAAATTACTTGTACAAATAAAAATATATGGAATTTTAATTGCTTTTATGACTATATTTAGTGGACGGTACGTGTAAGTTTTTAATGGATTATTACCGCCCCATGACGGGGTTTTAGTGGGGTCGTGAATGGGTGATACATAATACTATAAGACTGAATTATCCTCAATCCGTACATCAGTATAAAGGCCTTGTTTGGAAATTTTTTTAATAAAATCGGCCGATATCTAGTTGACTCTAAATAATCTTTTTGGTATTAGAGAAGTGTTTTAAATCACCAATTATATTAATTCGGATTTAGTGGTAGTAAAACTCGATTAAGTCAAAGGCATATAGACTTATGGGTCATGGCTCGGCCATAAAATTAGGTCTTATAATGATTGTGTATCTATTTGCTATGGTCAAACCTGTGACTAACCTGAAGATATTTCAAGGTTTGATTTTTCGAGAGGATAATTTAATTTTTTTTTAGGATGATCTCTTCGTCATGTAAATCAATTTTTTTTAAGTCTTTGGCGCACATTAGCGCGCCAAAACCTGAAGTAAAACCACTAATTCCAAAGGAATTTTTTTTTTTAATCAGAGGATGGCTTTACCTTTTTCTTACCCTATAGTAGTTAAGAATCTCCACCTATGCTTTTTTTAGGGTTTTGTAAGAATAACACTAAAATTTGACACCAGAATATTACATCTGTTTTTTTAAAAGTGGTATTAGGGGCTGAAATAGAATTAATATTTTTTCTGATTGGTTTTCAATCAATAAAATAAGCAGATGTAATCTTTGGTGTCAAAATCTGGTGTCCTTGTAGTCTTACCCGATTTTTTATGTTTCTTTTCCATCCTTACGGTTACCTTGTAGGTTTACACTTCAGATCAAAAAAAAAAACCTTGGAGGTTTACACTTGCACCAGGTCCTCTCTTATGTTGAGGAATGGGAGACGATCTACCAAACAGATGTAATGAGACTAGAGGCTTTCCTCGAATGCAAGTTCAAACCAACTAGAGGGTTTCTTCCAAAGCAAATGCAAGTTTAAACCAACTAGAGGCTTTTCTCGAATGCAAAAAGACATTGGATCCCCTTACCTTTTCTTTGAAAGCAACAAGTGGAAGGGCTTTTAACTAAGAAAAAGTAGGTCACCAAATAATAAATTTTGGATGGATTAGTAAAAAAAAAAATACTACCTAAGTTATAATCGATCAAAAGTGGAAGTGGTGATAACAACATTGTTATTATAACAGTTTGAACTTTTAAAGTAAAAAATTGTTAACATAATATCAAAGCAAGAAATATAGTTGGAGATAATTACTAAGCCCTAATGTTGACCGTGTTGTATTAACTGATGAATGTGGACCATCCCTTATACTTCATAACTATTTAGGATCGATATACATTGTGGCGTCTCTTTCTTTAAGAATTTTTTTTTCTTTTAGAATTTAAACTTGTATGGTAAGTGGTTGTTAATAATACCGACATTATACCTATACCACAGACTTAGACGCCACACTGCTCTCTTTGGTTTGTCAGTAGGTTACCATGATACCTCCAACCACTACATAAAAAACGGTTTATAACTGTCCAAAATGTTTTATCCATGAAAGCAACATCTCTGAGTTCTTTCTTTACTAAAAGAAAGGACCACTATATTGTAGGGCCTGCCCCCAGATAAGTACGGCCCAAGTAGTTTGCTCTGTTAAATACATCCATTTTACCCACCAAAAACTTAAAAAATAAACAACGTGCATTTTGCATGCGTTCAATGGATAATACATGAACTTGATATTGGTGATTTATATATTTTTTTTTCTCATCTGATTTGGTAGATTTTATAATAATTAGTTGGTTAGTTTAGGGCGCGTTTGGTTCATGATTTGGAATTACAATCAATTTTTTTTCAAACAAAACATACAAAAATATCGAAAACACACATGCTCCCGATAATTAGGTTCTTTTCATATATCTCTAGAGGTAATTAAGAAAAACAACTCAAATTCTAAAAACAAAAAAATATTATTTTTTATGTTTTCAGTGAAATCATATACAATTTTTTAGATATCTCTAAAATAGTTTTTGTATGCAATACAAGATGTAAATTTGTTTATATGTAAATTAATTTTTAAAAACTAATTTTTAGATCACGAATCAAACGGGCTCTTAGTTTTATATATTATTTTTTTTTTTAAAATGTGTGATTAGTTTCCTAGAATATAATTTTCAATAACATCAGGGTTGATTTTTAAGATTAACTATTTTTATATTTCAATAAAAAGAAGATTAATAAAACATTGGATCCAAATAATTGTTGTAAAATTTTAATTGTAGAAGTGCCTTTTGTTACCTCGCCCAAAAGTCTTTAAGGATGCTTTTATCAAAATTTATATGATACCCACTCCTCCACATTTTAGTCTACAAATTTAACTCATAATAGATTATCTATATAGATTATCAACAAATACTTTTATTTATTAATCATCTTAAATACAACATTCAGAATGTACATGTACATCCAAATAGTACATTAATATCGATTACATACACTGATACACTTATACACATAAGTTTTCATTTTCATTCGTCATATCTCATATACCAACTAACATTGTGACACGTGTGAACTCATTCTAATGCCACATGGCGCACATCATGCAACATGTGGCAAAAAATCCATGGTGTAATTAGATATTTATTTATTTTGTCTTTCTTTTATAAAAAAAATATATTGTTTCGCATGTACTAATAAATACAATTGATAGTGTTTGCTATTATTAACAGTTTAGACCCGAATTTTATTTTGATTAGTATCAAATTTAACCAAATTTAATCTATGAAACAAAATCAAATATAACACTTTCCCTTACGTGAGAACCACTAACAAGTCACCACCACCCACATTCATACATGTACGTTTTTTTTTATTTTTATGGGGACTAAACCAATTTGGTCAGTCAAAAGTATCCCTAACTCATTTAATTTAATTGTTGAATTGTATATTCATTTAATGCAACAATTAAAAAAAAAATCCAACATTGCACCTGTCTCTTTCTCTTGTTTTTCACCATTTTGGATGATCTAGAATGGGTTTTGTATCTTTTGTTCTCTCAGGAAGGAGCTTACAATTTTGTATCTATGGTGGTAGGGTTTGGAAGTTTTCTAATGAGGGGACATGTCACAAATTATTTTCTGTCTTGAAGATTCCGAAAATTAAAATCTACACTATTTCTTAGAGTCCCGATTTAGAAAGTCCACACGCTTTTTTTTTTTTTTTTTTTCAAGTGCTAGGTGTGCAACGCGGCCGCGTTGAGCCTCTAATTTTTAAGGGACCTCCAATCCATGATTTATTTCACTTTTATAGAAATAGGTAGTTCAAAATTTTTAAGGGCCCTCTAAATCGATGATTTGTTTCCTTTTATAGAAATATTCTTAAAGATAGTTCAAAATTTTTTAATATGACTTTTAAAATTACCCCCAACAAAAACTCATAGCTTAGAGCATTTGCAACGGTCTTGTCAAATTCAATTCAAATTTGATAGTAATTTTAAAAAAAAATGTACCCAAATTTTTTATCAAATAGTAGTACCTTTTATTTCCATTTTAAATTGAAATAAAATAGCTATTTTAGATAGGTTGGTGGCATTAAACTGTAAATAAAATAACAACCCAAGACCAAAGCTCAATGCAAAAAGGTTAAGATGATGTAGCAAAATTTGAAGATTTTTTAAAAAAAATTAAATTTAAGAGCTTTATCAAAAATTTGAAAGTTGAGAAATGAATATGAAAGCTCTGCTGGAGCAGAATTTATAACATCTCTCCTTCAAATTTTGAATTTGAGAGTGCTGCTGGGAGTGTTTGTATTTACCAAAAAATTAGGCCCTCTTCTTCCTCTATCCTCTTCAATAGTTAGCTAGCTAGACTATTGTTTTAAAATGAAAGTAAAAAACTTCATCCATTTCACTCTCTAATCGCTAGCAATGGGTGTGTAAGAAGCACAAAGATACCACCAATATCATCAAAGGAGTCACCCCAACGGATGAAGAGAAGTCGTCACTACGAACAAAGAGAAACTAGCTACTACGGACGAAGAGAAGCCTCTAACTGCAACATAATTTATTACATTGACCAAACCTTATGGCAATACTACGACCTGTAAGGTTTGAACTTACAACCTCCCATGTCATTTTGCTAATCGTTTTCGTTTTTAAAAGATAACTTCCTACCTCTTCAGTGATATTTATTCCCATTCTACTATATATATATATTTATATAAAATACTCGTGAACGAAATATTAAAGTTACGGTTTAAGAATTAGAGTTAAAAATAAATAAAATATAAACGTAAATAACTTACTGGTTTGTTTGGATGGGGGATTCCAAGGTAGGAATTCAGTAGGGACCAGGGATTCATGTTTCCCTGGTCTGTTTGGCTGCCAAGAATCCCTGGAAACTTGTTTCCCAAGGAAACATATTTTTCAGCAAATTCTTATTTTGGAGTCCCGCACCCCCCCTTAGAATTTACTGGAATTCTAAACTAAGGATTCACTATGTATTCACCCAACTCAATGCAGATTACACCCCACAAAATTAAAACAACAAAATAAAAAATTTTCTTGGATTTTAAATGGCAGCCAAACAAACCAAAGGATTTAAGCGTCTAAGGATTCATGGATCCATAGATTCTTTTATAGTTGCTAAACAAACCAAATGATTCATATTTCTAAGGATTCATGTTTCCAAGGACTCATATTTCCCTTAGGAAACATGAATTCTATATCCAAACACACTATAAATTCAAAATGCAAGTGCTTCCTGCTAGTTTTTGATGTTAAGTGGCACAACCTTTTCAACCCATTGAAATAGAACGTCGAAAGCAAAGGTCAGGATTTATTTAGTGTAGGTCTAACAAAAGCTGGATCGTTCATAAATCCGCTCAAAAGAATGGCCCCACATCAAGTTATGTTGTTTCATTTTCATAACGCTACCATACTAATTGTGCATTTACTAGTATTTATGCAAAGCCTTTATATTTTTTTTACAGACATTTATTAATTAATTTGTATATTTATTAAGTAAATGCTAAATAAGGAATGTTATGTACTTTTTCAAGGAAATAAGAGTGAAAAATCAAGAAAGACAAAAAAAGAAAGTCCCGAATTAACAAGCTCGAGGGGCATGCGTTTAGCCAAAAATGGTAAAAAAAGAAGTAAAAGTCTGATTTATTTACATTATTTAAAAAAAAAATATTGGTCCAGTTCACTTGTACGTCGTATTTATGCAATTAATGTACTAATTTTTAAGTTTTGTACAAAAGAATCTATTGAATTTTCTTCCTTGAGGTGGGTAAAGAGAAAAACCTTCTTAATTAATACCCATGTAGCATTGAACTTCTTGAATGAATTAGGTTTGAATGAAAAACCTAATCCATAGAAATATTGGAATTGTAAGTTCATCCATATATAAATTCTTAGAAGAATTAGGTCATAATTTTGGATTAAATGTTGAGCCATTTATTCTATGTGGTACTACAATACAGGGTATTATTATGGCCCACCAAATTAACTATAAACATTTCGTTTATCTACCACCTGGTCCACCTCCTCTAAATTGAATAATTAGAAAAACAAAAAAACAAAAAACCCTTCATTTTCTTTTGATAGGTAAAATTTCTTCTCCCTTCATGCACTTATAATCCCTAATGGGCCCGTTTATGAAGCCCGTGATGAAAAAATAATCAAACGGTAGGGGTTTATAGTCTTTATTGATGGGAAAAAGGGGTTTATGGCCTTCTTTCTTTTTTTAGATAGAAGGTTTATTGTCAAACCTCAACCATATCACTAGCAGATAAAAGTACCTTGAATCTAAAATTCATCAAATAATCTTGGTTCAAGGTTTCAACAAAGTCATTCATCGTTGGATGCATTAATCTAATACTGATAAATAATTTTTATTATTTTTTAAATTAAAGAACTACTTTTAAAGTTAAAGACATATATATGTTAGTCTAATTGTTAGATAATTGCATTCAACAATGAAAGAACTTTATTAAAATCATGTGTCCGAATCCGACCAATTCATTATTTGATCTAGACTTTAATCTAGTAATAAACGAATACGTTGAGGATCAGGCCCAAATCATCATTAATGGTGCTTGTTCATATGCCTGTTGTTGGCGGTGTTCAAATCATCAGTAATGGTGCTTGTTTATACGTCCGTTATTAGCGGTGTTCTCTACATTCTTAAATAGTGTTTTCTTTTGCCCTTTTTTTGTACTTGTAACTGGTCAACATCCCCATCAGCAAAAATAAAAAGCATAGTGCCCCTGCGTATAGATGTGTATGTTATTAAAAAAGAAAAAGAATAATCTAAGAAATCTAATATATGAGATACATGTTAAACTTATGTTTATAAGAAGAAAAATAAAAATAAAAATAAAAATAAAAATAAGAGAAGTTGTTGTTCATTTATAAGTAAATATATATTTAATATTATTTAAAAATGCAGTTGGACTATTTAATAAAGAATTAGTTAAATGTTAAATTACTTTTTATTTAAAAAACATTATTTATATTTTGTAATACTTTTTAGTTTTTACTTTGCTTACGGTTAAACTTATAACTTATAAGACCATCCACTGTGGGGAAGGCCGAAATTGTGAACTCGTAGGGCATAAATACCCATTCCAACAGTATTTGGCAAAAACCAACCCTCGGTAAAAAAAATAATTTGTAAATGACGATGGAAGGGTTGATTTTTTGTAAAGATGATTTTTTTTACCATGTAAATCATCTAATTTTGAATTTACCCCACTTGTAATGCAGTTCACCCCATTTTTTCTTTATTTATTCTTACATCTTGTTTATACTAACTTGTGGCTCAACATGTGGATATAACTCAAGGGCGTTTATTAGGTGGCAATAATCTCCTCAGTACCTATCATCCTCACAAGAAATCAGACAGTTCTAAGTTATTTAACACCATAAAAAATTGATTAATATTTTAAGCTTTCTAAAGCATCAATTTGTATCGTTAAAATCTCAAACAAATCTCTTAAGGGGTCAAAAGTTTTAGAAAACATCTATTTTTTTTTTTTGTGATGGTCCTTTAAGATGAGGAGATCATCATAACAAAAATCAGTGTCGTAATCATTTGGGCTCACAAAACAGTGTAAACAGGGTGGAAGAAAAAATAGGGTGAACTAATATGATACTTGGGGTTGATAAAATTAATTCACCTATAAAAATAAATTCAACCCCCAGATAATCTCCATGTGAACCCACAAAATGTGTTACATCTCAGAAAAGCCACAGCTATAAAGTGTGGTCAGAGAAAAATAAGAAGTTTTGGTTGAAGAAGCAACAAAGGTTTGTTGGTTAGGTTTAAAGAAGCCATAGATGTAGAGAGAGAGAGAGAGTACTGTTTGATCATTGATGTGTATAGTTTACAGAAACACTCCGGATTTTAAATGCTCTGTTCTCTTTAAACTTTGCACTTGAATTCTCAACTCTCAACTTCCATCATAAATAACTAATTAATCAATTGCTTGCAAAGCATTCAGTGACAGACCCTCTTGCAGCAGAAGAGCATTGAAACCCTAATTAGGTATGATCAATTTGTTATTGCCAACCAAACATCCACCAATAACATCACAAGAAATGAAATTACCAACCTAGCTATTAAGTGCCATTTATCAAGGGGTAATTTCAGATCCACCTAAACCAATTAAACCCAAAGAGAAGAGTTAAAAATGGTGGTTGTAAAGCAATTTTCACAGTTAAAAATGGTGGTTGCTGTAAAGCTTCAATTCCGTATAGATTGAATATCGTTGCATTTTCTCACCAAGTCCTTCAAATGTCCATTTACTACTGTAACAACCCAGTCAAATTAGAAACGGTCCCCAACATTTCTTTGATTTGAATATACGGCGTCGGCCTGGCCTGGGTAAGCAGTGTAATTTTGTTACTAATGAATATGCAAAAAAATGGGTTTTTAGTTCTTTAATTAATTTGAATCATGAGATTATTCACCAAACAAAAGCTAAAGATGTGTGTTACAATGAATGAGGGTGTTTTGGTTAAGACTGGTGCTTTTCCATTGCCACCTCAGCACTGCTACCACCACAGTCAGTTCAACATTACCACATCACCATTGCCATCTCACTACTGCCACATAATCACCACCTCCACCCCTACCACCTTTTAAATACTAGTGGGTTCACTGCCACATCACCAATGCAATCGAACCACCAGCACCATTAATGCCAACTTGCCGTTACCACATCACCACAATCTCCACCTCACCATCACCTTTTAATCATGTTACATTACCATACTAGTATTTTTTCTTATAAACTTATGAATCATTACTTTATCAAACTAACTTCTCCTTAGCTTCTGATTAAACACCTTCTAGTCTTATTTTTTTTATTTTTTAAGCAGTTGGTACTTAAGTTTATAGTTTTTCTTACATCCCAAACGGACCCTAATCATTTTGAAGTTTCAAATGAACTGTCATTTGAAACCTAAGATGTCAAATAATTGAATAACTAGGGTCGACGCAGATAAACTTGTTGAGAAGAGTTGTGCTACGCCACCCCTAGTACGTGAAAATTGGTGAAAATTGTGTTAGAACAACGAGCAGCATGATCAAGAAGTTCAAGTAAAGAGAGCCGTTTAGTGGTTTAGGTGATCCTCCCCCACAATTCATGCAGTTTGAAAAAAATGTAAATAGCACTCATAAATTCAACTGCTCCCTCTACTTACTTCATGATCATGCTGCTCACAATTACAAGCATGGGTAACCACCAGGGTTTGGTTCAGTGGTCGGCCCATTGGTTTTCACATAGGGTGTCCGGGTTCGATCCTCCTGAGCTCTCTCTTGGTGGCCACCCAGATAGATTCGAAATTGGATGCGTGCAAATAGGAGGGGTTTGCTATCATCCCCAAGGATTAGGTGGGTGCCCAATGTGGTGGCCCGGATACCTTGGTCATCAAAAAAAAAAAAAATTTACAAGCATGGGTTAGCACAATTCAGTTCGGAATGTTTAGGTTCGGCTTTGGCCCATGCAATAGAATGTATTTGATATGGTATATATCAAATACACATGAAATGGATGCTATCAAATAGAGTCTTATGATAGAAACACAATTTCACCATTTTCACGTTCCAACAAAGCAAGTTCAAATTTCTACAGTTCTTCTACATAGGTATAAAGGCGATCACCTCGAAAGGGATCATAAATACAATCCATGCTCCAGTACATTGTCAGTTAACTAAGGAGATCATTTTATTTACAGAGCCGTCCCATTGTTCAAGCCCTTCTCCTATTTACTGTAATTTAAAGTCTCCATCAAGTCCCCACGAGATTCGTCAATTGAAAAAGACAATGTTGCCACTTCAACATAAAATGAGGTTGGCCTATGAATGTAAGGTTAACCAGGAGCATTTGGGGATCTGATACTGTAAGAGATTTCGAGTAAGTTGAAGTAATGGATGCCTGGGGTGAACTAAATTGCTTGGATAGAGAAAGAACGGTTTCGGTATTCTCATAAACAAACAAATTCACAACACACTAACAAGATTCCTGGTTAATCTTCCAGGATCTGTTGCCGCTCAAGCTCGTTTACATTTTCCGTCAATGAATGGGAAGTACTGTTCATTGAATCATTATCGCCTCTGCATTGTAGCAACTGCTTCCGAAGATTTCTCACAAGCTCATTGAGTCTCTGAATGCTCTTCTCTTGAGATAAAATGATCTGCAATTTGTAAGCGGATGATTCTCCAATAATGGCAACAAGCTCAAAATATATTCCAAAAGTATAACCAGCAAATTCTAATCTCCATGTTTAGAGTTTACATTCATTGAGATGACAATGAATGAGGGAAGAACCATGTTTAATTAGGAAAACTAAAAATTAAAAGAATAAAACGTAGCTCAACAATAGCTTTTTGATAAACTAAATGGATAACACAACAACCAAAATACTGAGTTCTATCAAGTGAATCATGTACTACAAGCACAAGAATTCTAAGGAATCTGTGACCAGCATCACGCTGTTGTTCAACTACAATTCAACATGCCGACACACCTTTCCCAACAACTTAATTCTTTTTAGTAGTTTATTTTAGCTAGCATGTATATTTGATTTGAATTTGCATAAGGTATAAGTAAACTGAGCCTTAAATCTGCTGGAAACTGAAAAGGTTGCACTTTCCAAATATGAAGCATTTGCGTATGTACAGTAATTTGCAGTCATATCTCCCTGGCAATCATATAATTATATGTGTATATATTTTTCATCATGTTTTGTCATTTTATTAGGGGCAATTTGGGGAAGACAATGGATGGACACATACGTATTGATGGCTCATCAGGTTAGCAGTTGTACCCCCTTATATAATAGTAGAGAATTCCGCATGAATGAAGTTACCAACCCAGATAATGGGCATGATTAAAGTTATCAAACCCGTGGGTGGTAGTTCTTCAGAATGGGATGTGCCATCATACTCACCTGGTAGCTAGCTACATTGGAGGACAACAAACGAGACAGTATGGCAGAAAACAACCACAGACATTCTTCTATCCTTGAATCAAACTCTAGCAGTGTCTCAGATTTTGCATTCAGTAATTGTTCAAACTATAGCTATGAATAGTTAACTCAGGGTGCATGCATGAATCACAAAATAGAGGTCAGAGTGACTTCTTGACATAATTTGTATGCCCAGTCATATGTATGAATGCCCGCTGATAAAACTATCCATGATACGTTTCCATATGTACCTATCGGAAGTAGTTAGTGATACAAACAAATAATGTGAGGAAATTTGCAGGTTAGAATAGCATTTAAGATATTGAACTTCAGTTCCAAAAAGTGAGTTACTGAACTTACTTTTTCTTTTACAAATTCTTCCCTCCTTGAGACACGTTGCTGCTTCTCGGAAATACTAGTATTTGCTTCAATGTCACTCACAAGTTGTTGTTTCCATTCGAACTGGGATGTGATTATGAGTATCATCAGCAAAAACACAAGTACCATGGGTCTCGACATACTTACACACAGCAGTCGCGTAACCTGTAAATCAGTTTAAGGTGTAAACATAGAAATCGAATTGAACTAGAGAAGAAACATTTACCAGAACCAACAACAAGGTCCTGTTTATAAACTGACAAAGACGACATTAAAAATTCACAGATATCTCTCACCATATATTAGATGCAGCAGCTACGATTAATTCTCTATTGTAGATAAGAGACGGATATGCATCAAATTTACCACGCATTCATCTAAACAACCCCAAAATGCATCTAAAATTCCAATTGACGATAGCTTTCATCTATAATTCCAATAAAAGATAAGAGACTCAGTACACACTGACTACGCATTCATCAAAACAAACCCGAAATGCATCTAATGATGCTCTCTTTGTATAGCAATAAATATGGAACTGACACAAAACATAACTTGTGATTGCATAAACCCTAAATTCCAATTTCATGTATAATTCCATAAAACGATAAGAGACAGTTATGCCTCACACCAACCACGCATTCATCTATATAAAAGCATCTAATCAAGCTCTCTCTGGATTCCAATACAATAGGGAATTTTTCACAAAAAGACGAGCTTGTGATTGCATAAACCCTATAAATTCCAATAAATCAAATTTGGGAATTTTACTCAAAATTGAACGATCTTCACGGAAAATGAAAAAAGAACCCTAATTTCTTGGTTAATCAACAAGAAGAAACATAAATCTAGGGTTAGCCGAAATCCAATTTGAGGAAGAAAAAAACTCACAGATTGCAGTTCGATACGACGAGCATCCCAGCAGAAGATGACTGAACTTCTGCAAATTCGTTCTCAAGTCTGAATCAAACCAATCTTTTCTTTCAGATAATTTGGGAGATTGTTTTTTACATTGCCATTTCCGTCTGAAATTAGGGTTTCGGCGTTTGACGAAATGGACTCTCGAAGTCTCGCTGCTTGTTTCTTCGAGTTCTGACTTTTTCACTATAAAGTCAGTCAGATGCTAGAGATAGAAAGCAAGTTCAGATCTGAATTATAATCGGGTCGAGCGAACATAAATTGTTGGTCTTGCCGTGCCGTGGGCCCGTGACTCTGGAATCGAATACCACACGCTTTGCCGTATTATAATCAGCGATGATCTGGTACTGCGCATACTACCAACTAAGTGTTGCTTCTGCAATTTCATACACGGTTGATATGCCAAATCGTTGATCTCCTAATCTTGTCCCTAGATTTACGAGATATGGTCAACAGCTCTAATTCAACGTCATTGTTTAATATTACTGGTCGTTCAGTTTATATCAAAGCAGCCAATGATTAAAGGGGTACTTTTGTAACTTTCAATTAAAAATTTCTACTTCAGTTTTACTTTATATCTAAACACTCTATTTACACCATTATTTGTTGGGACAGGGAGATAATTATAAGATTGAATTTGATCTACATGATGAGCGAGTAAGATGATTCCTAACCATTAAAATGCATTTTACTACATAAAGTTTACGTGAAGTTAACTTTTAGAGATAATATTCCCATCACTATCTATACCACTATATTCTAAAATTAATCAGTTCTAAAACTTTTGATCTCTTTAAACTAGTCCTTAGAAATTTGAGATATTTTGTAAATTAAATTTCGATAAATTTTTGATAGGTTAAAAATTTTACAAGGATTAAATTTTGGAATAAGATGATGATGTAGGTGACTGAGGAAAAACATCCATAGAAAAGGGGTGATGCTACAGGTACTCTGGATTTACATCTTAGTTAATGCCTCTCATTATTTTATTAACTTTAGACTAATATTAGAACAACTTTAAACCAAATTAGATTCAAATTAAAACAACATTAGACCGGGGGTATTTATTTGGGTGCAAATCCGGGGTTCTTGGTGGCGAGAGAAATGACTCCTCAACAGCTCCAAAGGCCCCCTCCACGTTTCAAAAAGACAAGAAAGAAAAGATTGCGTTGATGATAGAAAGTATGATACAACATTATTTCCTGCCTTTATTCGGCAGGGAGGTACCGTGCACCTATCTGAAATCTGAATTGTGGCTCGACGTGAATCTGTGACTCTCTGTCTGTCTAACCCCGGCGCACAGAGATGGGGAACGCTCAGTCACCTGCGACAGATCCACGCTTCGCTTCCGCCACTAGGTAACAAATTTCTTCATCCTGTCAGCTTTCATGGTTTTTTGTTCGTCTTCTTCTTCTTCTTCTTCTTCTTCTCTCATTTTTGGTTTTCTCTGTTCTGTGTACTGTGTAATATTTTTTCAGATCTTTCACCAAACAGAAGCTCGATGATCTCAAATCCCTTTTTCTCTCCCTCGCCACTCAATCGCAGAGCAATGCCAAATACATCTCTCCCTCCGTTTTTCAGGTTCCGTTTTCACTCCTATTATAAAAACCCTCTTTTCCCCAAACTCTTTTTTTTTTTTTTTTCTTCTCCTTTTAGGCGTATTTTGGGATTAAGGGACCTCTCGGCCAGAGGATGTTCAATTTGGTTACTCAGAACAGGAATGACCAGAAACTCACATTCGAAGATCTCGTGATTGCTAAAGTAAGCCCTAGTACTAAACTGCTTTTGGCTTTTTATTTTTTATGTTTTTTTATATTGTAGAAGATGATGCATATTAAAGTTAAAAAACGGAAGTACATATAAAGAGAAGAATCTACTGAGAAATTGCAACCTAATTGACAAAGAAAGGCAAAACTTGAACAACGAGAAGAAGAACACGCCAAAGTACAAAAAACTACCCTGAGAATGAATACTAAAACAGAGAAATACCATTTCTAGGGTATGCCAGCAGTGACATAATTAATGATTGATTTTTCTTTGGGTTAGGCAAACAAAATGTTTTGTAGGTTAGTGTATGAGGATGGATTTCTAACCCAAGGTTGTGGTTGAGTTCAGTAACCATTTTTTTTTTCTTTGATCAGTAAGATAGTAACACAATTTAAGGCTCATCTTGACCAAGATGGAATCGGGGGTAGGCAATTGGTCTAGAACTGACCCTAGGGAGAACTTAAGGGTAAGAGGGCCTTTGACTCGATATTAATTAAGGACCCTTTGTGGGATTTGAACTACGACCTCCCAAACGGAAGTCACACCTCCAACCACCGAAACCATTGGTCTTCGGCGGTTGAGTTCACTATCCTTGTCAGCTGCTTCATCACAATATGAATTTGGAGTTTGTATACCCTACTCTCCCCTTCAATGCATTATAATGTTTTAGTCTTTCTTCTCTGAGCTCGGGTTTGGAAGGAGGACTTGAGAAGGAGGTATCAACAACAACTGGTTTATTACGAGACAACTGATGATGTTCATACGGACTTGGTTATACTTTATAGGCATATGTTTATTGACTCTATTATGGCAATCTCTGTTGTAATTTATTTGCAAAGAAGACCACTTACTCTGATCATGTGCCTCCATTTCCATTATGTAGGGAATCTATGAGAAAGGAACGCCGGATGAGATTGAGGATTTCATTTATCAGTTAGTGGATGTAACAGGAGATGGTATATTGGAGAGGTAGACCCGTGACCTCTGACCCTCTCTATATCTAGACAAATTAGTTATTGTTCCTTTCAAATTATATCTTCTAATGCATGGATGAAGTTTCTCAACAATCGAGCATGATGATTTTCAGAATATTTGTGGCTTACCATTGTATCTACGCTTATTCTTATCCTTCTAATTGAGCATGGCGAATGAACATCATACAGTGAAAGAGCAGACAACATGGCCATTGCAATGTATGCAATACTTGGTTATGCCACATATCATAAATTTCCTTTTAGTTTTTAGAGACATCATAAGTTGAAGCGGGAGATCAGTATTCTCATTCTCAAAATTTGATATGTTGTATTAAATGAACAATTTGTCTGATAAAAAAAAATCAAATAAAATGTAGTCTCTTGTTAGGTAACTATGTATGCGAGTCATGAATAACTTGAACTACTCTTGAAGAGGTTAAAACAAGTTTTTCTTTAACCATCTATATTCTAAAGTAGAGTGCTTCTAAAATTCAATCTGTTTTCCTTCTTCAATTGTCCATGTGAACGATTATGATAAATTTGTAAAATTACCTATCAGGTCTGATCTGGAAGCTGTTTTAACAGCAATGCTTGATGCTGTTTTTTCTCCAAATGATGCTGGACCTGTATTAAGTTCACATCAGGGCATTATTGACATATTTCTTAATGGTGCAACATTTTCAAACAAAGTTGAAGGATGTGCCAAAAATAGTATGTCTTTTGAGGATTTTAAAAGTTGGTGTAGGCTTCTCCCATCTGTAAGGAAGTTTCTTGGAAGCTTGTTAATGCCTCCTGATCCAGGTTTTTTATTCTTCTTCATTCGGTTTGTGCTATTTCTATACATTGCAATCTTATTGTCATAACTTCTTTTCTTTATTTATTGATAACATCTCTACATTAGCTAGAATCAAGGTGAGTGCATTTCAGTTTAGCCTCAAGAAACAGGGATGCTTCACTGATGTATTTTGGTTTAGATGATACTTCAGAGAGTTTAATTTGAATGAATTCTACAATAATATTCTGAGCTGTTGAATTTATGCTGGATCTGCTTCATTTGATTGCTCGTGCGTCTGTTGATCTTTTGGTAACTTGAAAGGACGGATGATGCTGTGTATCATAAAATCAATTATCGCAAGTATTTATTTGTTTTCTAATAAAATACTTCTTATGTAGGGAGGCCTGGTTTTCAAGTTCCTCATCTACTCCATCCGGAAAATATGGATACTGATTTGATTATATTAAGGAGAGAATATGCTTGGCATATCGGAGGAGCTCTTTCTCAACATGAGGCGGAGGAGTGGAAGCTTTTGTACCATAGTGCAGTCAATGGCCTTAGCTTCAACACGTTCATGGGCAATATATCGTGAGTATTCTATGTTCCTTGGTTGGAACATAATGAAAATTCCCCCCACCCACCCTTTTTTCAGCTCAAAGATACCTGATAAACTCTTTGTAGCTTTATACAATTAGAGAAAGAAGAGCAATTTGTGGCCCTGCTATGAAATTGTTGTTATGTAAATACCTTGAAATTCAGTTTTTGATAGAAGCAGGTTCTAGGGCCCTGCTTAGTATGCCATTATAATTTGCTTTTCGCGTATTTTTATTTTTATTTTTTGCAAAACACTTACAATTTGCTGCTTAGTGGCAACCCAGAAAAGCTTGACCTTCTACTTTAGAAACTAGCTTCAAATTTATTTTGTCCTTGCATAAACTTTTGCATGCTTGTTTTTTTGTCCAAAAGCTGCAAGTATAAAACTTTTCTAGTCTTGAGCAAATATTTGCACAAAGTGTTGAGCACCAAGGGAGGCCTCAAGTGTTGGAGTAATATATGCAGTAAATTTACTTCTCACACAGCTCTGATCAAGGGCCATTGGTGACCTGAAACTGATACACGCATAGAATTCTTATATGATGTATGGCACTTGTTTAATGTAAACTCGATATTCCAATCCATGAGTAAATGATGTCATTTCATATTGTTTTTTGCCTACACCTAGTCTTTATTGTCTCCGTTATATTTGTTTCAGTTTCTTGGTTCCTGCAGCTTAATTTTCTTCTTCATCTCTTCTTTTTGGAATCAAATTGGTAACTGTTTGATTTAACTGCAGAATGGGAGAAGGGCCAACAGTGCTGATTATCAAGGATAAAGAAGGATGCATATATGGAGGCTATGCATCTCAGCCTTGGGAGAGGCATAGTGATTTCTACGGGGATATGAAGTCTTTTCTCTTTCAGCTATGTCCACAGGCATCAATATACCGGCCTACTGGAGCAAACACTAATTTGCAATGGGCAAGTTCTAATCTCCATATTGCGTTGATTGACGTTATTCTTTATAGTATCTGGCTTCTTGTTCCCATGAGTTCCTGGTCTTTTCTTCCGTTTCATACCTTGACAGTTCTTGATCTTAAGGGTGTCTAGTAAGATTGCATTTCCTCGTATTAGGCATGTTATACTTTTAAGGTCGTAAATCATCTGCATTTAGGCGATGTGTATCATGCGGGCAGGGATAAAAGAATTTCTGCATGCATGTAAACTTAATTTTACTCTTTTTATCATTTTATAACCATTGTTTCGATACTAATAATCTTGTATCAACAGTGTGCCATGAATTTCAGTTCGGAGAGCATTCCTAATGGACTTGGTTTTGGAGGGCGAGTACATCACTTTGGCCTCTTCTTGTCCGCAAGCTTTGATCAGGGGCAAACATTCACCTGCACCACTTTTGGTAGCCCATGCCTTTCCAAGGCCAGCCGAATATATCCGGAAGTAATAGAATGCTGGGGAGTTTTAGCAAAAGAAGGGCAACAGGACAGGTCAGACGCTGCCAAAGGTACTGTTTTAGAGAGGTTTAAGGAAGACCGCCATATGCTCAACTTGGTAGGGCTGGCAAATTCTAGCTCGTAAACTCAACTGGAGTATCCTTCTCTGGTGGGTTCTTATCAGAAGAATCATATTCTGACTACCAGTTAAAAGAGAAAGGCATTTGCAAATACATGGGCTTTGCTTGTGAATAGTACAAGTTTCAGAGAAGTGTTTTATCTCCTTGGATTATTACTGTTAAGAGTTTAGTGTTCATATGTTTATTCCATTAAAATCTACAATGTTTAAGAACATATACTTATTGCCCCTTTTTGAGATGATGTATATTAGTATCTATACGAGAGAGGTCATGGCGATGGTGCCTTTAAGCCTACAATGTTTAAGAACTTCATATGCTTATTGTCCTTTTCTGAGATGATGTATATTAGTATCCAAACAAGAGAGGTCATGGCAATGGTGCCTTTATGCCTCGATAGGGTGGTGATCCATTTTCTGGCAGTGACAAACGGCAAGAACATGAATCATGAAATGATTTTGGTTGAGTATTATTTCTGATTATAGAGATTGTTTTTACACAAGTCAATTCAACTTGAATCTTCTAACAATTAGAAGTATTAATGATAGATAAGATAGCTTGAACGTAGCGGATTTCATTAAAGATAAATCAGTTCAAACCAAAAACATCACCTTGACTTCTCATGTGCACCTTGTGAGTGTCATCTCGTGCAATGAAGTAGTTTCTGCAAGATATCTCAAATCTAACTTACTAGGTTAAGCAGCGACGTGAATTATACTTGCCATTCAATTGTGTCTTAACCAACCTCCATTGGCATCGTTTATGGTCTTCCGTCACAAGTTAATAAAAACTTTATGTGATTGTAAGCCAATATTCCAAGTTGAGATTAAAGATCATTTTGTGTGTTACAAAGTCCTCAATTGTGCAGTTACAGAAAAATGGATATTAGGTTATGGTTTCAAGCAGTGGCCCTAGCAAAGGAGTATAGGTCATCATAATAGATTAATCGAAGAGAAAGTAGAGAACAAATCCTGTAAAAATCCTTATTACCAAATCCAATTGCAATGGACGCAAGAGAACAATTGTGCTAGAATTCTGAAAACAGATTGCCATAAGAGAAGTCATGATTTGTTGGCTTTGCACAATTGGATGGACGACTAATTGGAATACTGTGTTCATGGATCAAATTTGTATCATACGCTCTGCTAGGAAGAGAACTACGACGCCAGACGTACCAATCCAAGACACAAATAGCACAATCCTGGATTCTGAACTAATTAGGACAAACATCCTATGTGGCATCTAAGACTCGAGGCGCTAAACAATATCAATCTTCACTCGCAAAACAAAATAAAAACCGAGGAAATGACTTGCTTCATAGGATTTGCATTTTCAAGGCCTATTGGGAAGAAGATCCGAGAGTCATAATCGCTTATCAAAACAAAAATGTAATAACCCTGAAACACCCTAACACCATTCTGACATGGGATCCCATCTCTTCTTCCCAAACTAACCAATAGCCTGCTTGGCTATACAATAAAAGCCACAAAGAAACCATCTATTTTGATGTTAACCTAGTATGTATATACCAAAATTAAACCTAGAAATGTCTAAACCCCACAAACTTAATCTCTTCCAGGGTAACAAGTCTGAATTCAAATCCAAATTGAATATGTAGATTCATAACTTACAAAATCCTACAACAATATTGAGTTCATTCAAGCAGATTGATCCAATGCAACTCCAAAATAAGAGAACTTCAGATAACAGTCACAGGCACAGGCACCACTTTGTACCCATAGTATGTAACCCTAACCCTATCAGTACAACACATTTCAACTTCAAAGAATAATTCAGAACCGTTTTTCATATCACCTTGACAACCATACGAACCACATCAGACCCATATAATAAATACAGCTGAAATGCAGAAAACAGTAAGTTCTAAGTTCTAATTACAAATCACACAAGTAAAAGCAATCCATATCATGAAACCCAAACCCCACTTTTACTAGAAATTCAGAACACATTTTACTAGAATTTCAGAACACATATACTTCTACTAAAAATGCAAACATAATTTTGTCAATCTATACTAAACCCACATCGTAAAAATCGAATCAATCATACCCAAATAAGAACTAACTGCTCAAAATCGAACCAGTATCATAAAAATTGATCCAATGCATACCCAAAGAAGAACTCATTTCTGAAAATAGAACCGAATGAAAGCAAAAAATTCGCAATTCACTAGTAAAATTATAATCAACTTACTTCATTACCTCTCAGTAATAACAAAAAAAGAAGAAGAAATGATCTACTGTTCTACATGTTCAAATCAAACTATAATCTCCGTCAGAAACCCCAAAATAACATGACTAAATACGATTGACAGTGACAAAACATCAAAACCAGGAGAATGAGAACCCAAACCCTACTAACCCAAATAGGTGATTAGCATTTAGTATCTCCTTCCGGTCCCACCAGCACCACCCCTAGCGAAAGCTGGGGCAGGAGCGAGAGCGGGTTCAGCTTGCTTAACAACGCCGGGAAGATCAGACATTCCAAGAGCAGCAAGCATGTCGATGGTTTCCTTGTCGACCTGGATAATGTCGGTTTTAATGGCGGATTCCTCTGGAACGAAATCCATACGACGTTCACGCTCTTCTTCTTGGAGTTTCAGAGAAATCCCACGAACTGGGCCTCTTTGAATACGCTTCATGAGATGGGTTGAAAATCCGGCAATCTTATTACGAAGACGCTTTGATGGGATGATGGCTACTTCTTCCAAAATCTTCTTGTTTGTGTGGAAATCAAGTGTCATTCGAGAGTAGTAACGTTCGATTACTTGACGAGATGATTTCTTCACTGTTTTGGTGCGAACTCGTCCCATGGTTGCAGAGAGAAGAGAGAGGAAGAGGAGAGGGAAGAGAGAGAAAGACTTACTGCTTTAGAGTTTAGAGAAGAGAGGATTAGGGTTTCGTTTTCTCTTTTATCTAGTTTTTGTTTGGGGGGACTTGTAGCTAGGGCAAGGAAACGATGATCCTGTACTCCCGCGTTGGACTTGCACAATCTTCAATGGGTTGGTTCCTTAATGAACGAGGCTAAACCTGGTCTTGGAGGATCCGGACTGGGTTTAGGATTGTTCAGGTTGAACCCGTGTTTAGATTAGATGCTCCTGGAATAGGAAAAAAAAAAAAAAGACCTACACCTAAGGACCGGCCCGGTCTGCAAGTTGAGTTCAAACAAGGGCTGCATGAGCCCTGCCGGCTCTTCCCCACTAAAGCCTAGTCCTTATGGCCCATAGGTCTCATGCCAAACTAGGCCTAACTCGCACTGCACTGCCTACAGTAAACACAATTCAGTTTGACTTGGCAACCACTCAGGATGAGGGTCGCCTGGGTCGGCCCTAGTTGGGTTGGTGGGTGATGGCGTTAAGGTATTTGAAAGTCCGAGACCCAACTTCACAAAAATTCGGCATAGTATGTAAAATAGCCCAATAAACAAGACCAACAAATATGAGATTAGTCTAAGTGTTCTTTGGCCAAATTCCATTATTTGGACCTCAAAAAGGGCCAAATCTACTATTTTAGAAAATATTTCTTTTGGTATGTTCTTTTTGTAGGAATCTCGAATTTAAGATTATGAAACCTTAACTAGTTTATGAAATATGTCATTTTTTCAAACCCTATTCGTAGTTAATTTTGACATTTTTCTATATAAAATAAGGAAACGAATCAAGGTCAATTCTAACCCGGACTTATTTAGCTAGCAGGTTGAGTTTGGATAGGATTTTGTAGATTGGGTAGGGTTGGCGGATCGTATCATACTTTTTTGCCACCCCTAAACTCAGTGGTAGGTATGGGTGTCCATTTTTAGTAAATCTCGTCTACCTAAACAAATTGGGTGACAGGTTGCGAATTTTGCAGGGTCAAAAGCAATTGGAGCTTGCCACTAACTTTTAGGTTGTGCTTCTAAACTTTCCCAAACAGTTTTCCCGTAATTAAACTCAAGGGCCAAAACTATGTGGGCCCACAAGTAAGCCGTGAATAGAATTAGTGAAGCCCAGTATTGATCTTGGCTCAGAAGACCTCGCCAAGTTAATTTCTAGACTCATTAATAGTTTATCATCTATGGATTGGGTGGACCGACCACCTCAAATATTATATGATTCTAAACTTATCCCTTCGCGTTGTAAGATTTATTAATTGTTACTTGTTCTGCTTTTGCATTTAGGAAACTGATGTCCTTCTAACTTTATTGCTAGCTGTTCCCATGGCAAAGAGGTAAGATGCTAATAAGAATGAATGATCAATCACATCACATATACTTTGCACAGACAATATGTATAAACGACTAGTCTAAAAATTGAGCAAATATAATTTTGCAGGTTAGAAGGCAAAGTAGCAATCATAACTGGTGGCGCTAGCGGGATCGGCGAGTGCACTGCCAGATTATTTGTTTGGTATGGTGCCAAGGTCGTCATTGCCGACATTCAAGACGATCTAGGTCGCTCCGTCTGTAAAGATGTCGGTGGAACCATCTCTTACATCCATTGCGATGTCTCAAAAGAGACGGACGTCAAAAATTTGGTCGATGACACGATCCAGAAGTATGGGAAGCTTGATATAATGTTCAACAATGCTGGAATCACTGGTGATCTTGATCGATCAATCTTGGATGGTAAGTATGAAAATTACAAGAGAGTGTTTGATGTAAATGCATTTGGTGCATTCTTGGGTGCTAAACATGCTGCTAGGGTTATGATTCCGGCCAAGAAAGGAAGCATATTATTCACTTCTAGTGTTGCATCCGTCGTCGCCGGTGACACTACGAATGCTTACGCCATGTCGAAACATGCCGTGGTGGGATTAACGAAGAATTTGTGTGTTGAATTAGGTCGTTATGGAATCAGAGTTAATTGCATTTCTCCGTATGGAGTTGCTTCACCAATGTTGAGTAGTTCAATTGGTATGGAGGCGAGCAAGGTAGAGGAGGTGGTTTATCGGTCGTCAAATTTGAAAGAGGTGGTGGTTACGGCGGAGGATGTGGCTGAGGCGGCGGTGTATTTGGGTAGTGATGAGTCTAAGTATATAAGTGGGATTAATCTTGTTGTTGATGGAGGTTATAGCACAACTAATTCTGCTTTTGGCATGGCTTTGAAAGCTAGAATCTGAGTGAATTAATTTTTTTTCTTGTTTTTCAGGAGTTACGCTATGAATCTGTTAAATGTTCACGAGTGTTCAAATTGTTAATTAATTTATTTATTTTCTAAAATTTATAGTACTTAATCTGGTTTTTCTCTAAAAATCATTACGTGCGAGTTTTGTTAGAATAACACTAAAATTTGACACGAAAATATTATATATATTTTTTAAAAGTGATATAAAGAGTTCAAATAGAATTAATATTTTTTAAGTAGATGTAATGAATAGCCCCAAAAGCTTTGAGGTTTAATATGTGGTTAGAGTAATAATTAAGTTAAGTTCTCTATACTATTCTTTGCCTGCATATTGTCGGTTGTCATTGTAGTTTTTTTTGTGGCTGTAATTTAAGTATGTTGTACTATATATTGTTCTTGTGTGTGTAATTTAGTTTAGTTCAGGTTGCAATTATGAATTTGCAAACTAATTTGGTCTATGAATCATTGACCTTGGGCCGAGTATTTGGTGTGGACACCAAGCCTTTATCGCCCAATATAAGAACTTAGGGCCCACTCCAAAGTACGATTTTGTATGAAAATATTTTTCTTATTATGGAGATCATCTAAACAAAAAATCAACTCATTCTAAAACTTTTAATTCGATCAAAAGTTAGATTCTATTTCTCACCGTTTATTTTTTAACGTTGATTTTCAATCAATTTTGGGTGTCGACACCGAATTTTGCCGAATTTTGGTGTCACTCCAAAGTATGATTTTGTATGAAAATATTTTTCTCATTATGTAGATCATTTAAACAAAAAATTAACTCATTTTAAAACTTTTAATTCGATCAAAAGTTAGATTCTATTCCTCACCGTTTATTTTTTAACGTTGATTTTCAATCAATTTTGGGTGTCGACACCGAATTTTGGTGTCACCCACTACTTGTATGGGGTGTACTTATATACTTGTGAATATTGTATAATCTAGCTTCCAACACTTTCAGAATAATTGGGTACAGGTGATTGAAACTAGTTTTGAGCTATCCACGATTTCCAATTAGTAGCTCACATTTAAAATCTTTTAAATAATTAGACCGCTGTTATTGACAGCTAAAAAAAACAAGTTTTGATTGGGGATGGCCTCACATTTTTTAATATAAAATATTTTTTATAATAAAATATATAAAATTTTTTTGTCCCCACCCCACAACCAAAATACACCCTATCATCTTCCTCACCACCACCGGTGACCACCGCCGACAACCGGTAAAAAATTATTTTATTTTTCTTTCTAATTTCTACCTTCCTCGACCGCCCTCCACCACCACCACCACCACCGTCACTAGCACGCCATCACAGAGATTAGAAAGAGGGGAATGATTTTTTTTTTTTCCAGATATGAAAAAATTCAGAAAAAAAAAAAACTAAGGTTCGATGTAGAAGCTCGTAGATGCAGAGAGGAACAACTGAGCTTATGCTCGGAGACTCGACAACGAGCATCATCAAGAGTTGCTCGTAGAGCCGACGACGAGCATAAGCTAACTTGCGCGTTGCTACAAAAAAAGAGCAAGAAAATAAGATCTATAGGTGGTACTAGAACTTTTTTAAGTTGTGCTCGTTATCCTTACAACGAGCATAATCATACTTTGCACGTTATCAATACAACGAGCACAACCCGAACATGATCGCTGGTGATACAACGAGCACATCACCGTTCACATCTTCCCCCTCTCTCTGTCCGAATTTTAAGGAAAAAGGTTGTGGGTAGGGAACAAGAAACCTAAAAACTAGAGCTAGAATTTGGATAAAAGTGCTGCTTTTTGGGGTTGTAGGGCCCACTTTTTATTATTAGACTTCTAGTGGGGGTAAGAATGTTATCTGCCCGAATTTTAAGGGCAAAAGTTGTGAGTGGGGGATAAAAAACCCAGGAACTAGAGCTAGGGATTTAGAGTACACGTATTTTTAGAGTTTGTAGGGCCCATTTATTATGCACGTTAATAGTACCACGAGCATTTAATGTTTGTGCTCGTTGTGCCAGATCCGAGCGTCAAGGGGTATGATCGTTTTTTAAACCAGGAGCATGGCTTTATCTGCTCGGGGTCGTGACAACGAGCAAAAGTGATTGTGCTCCTTTCTGCAAGGCCGAGCACAGTGAATGAAATCCATTCGATGTTTTCGATTTTCGAGCATGAATTTTTTTAAAAATGTATCCAATCTACCCAATCTCTCCCCCTCTCTCTCACCTTTTCCCCTCTCTCTCTATATATTCTCTCTTTTTATTTTGATCTCTATAATGGGCAGTAGGGTGGTGGAGCAGCATGGTGGTGGTGAAGGTGGGAAGATAATGGTGAAGGCGGTGGTTGACGATAATGGTGAGGAAGATGATAGGGTGTATTTTGGTTGTGGGGTGGGGACAAAAAAGCTTATATATTTTATTATAAAAAAATATTTTATATTAAAAAATGTGAGGCTATCCCCATTCAAAACTTGATTTTTTTTAAGCTAGGACACAACCGATCAAAATCGGTAGTGTCAATAACAACGGTCTTTTTTTTTTTTGCAAACCAAACACAATCATTCTCTCATGCTCGATTTGTTTGATCCAGCCAAGTCAACTCAGTATATCAACTGTTTGATCTGGACTCTAATGAAGTTAAAACCATTCTGTTTCCTGTTTGTGTTCACAAATTAATAGGAAGAAGTTTCCAACTGAAACAATAAGTTTGCCGACAAATTACCTTTCTGATTTTCTCTGACAATAGTTCATGTTACAAGTCATTAAAGCTTCCGATAGAAAAACAACATAAAATAACGGAAATGCTAGAGTTACAACAAATTCTATAGGAATTTGCTACAGAAGGCTAATCTGACAGTTAATATGTTTCACATACTCTCGTAATTCGCACCCCATCCCAAAGTGATATGAATCTCACCGTAAATTGTGCCTTCTGTACCAAATTATGTAACTTTTTCTGTAACCCTAGTACTGCCGATGAAATAAAGCCATTAAAGCTTGTTACAGTTCTACAACCCAAAAAGGAGAATCATATAGGGTTTGGTTTGACTCGGAGAAGATTACAGGAGTGGTACAAAAATTTGAATATTCAACCCTTCTGTACTCTACGAAATAAAACACGAACTAGTAGGATTTGTTGTGAGGTTCAGCGCAAATTAATGATGTAAAAAAGAACAGCTTGAACCGATTGAGAACCAAAAATTAGTTCTTGGATCAGAAGTTCAATTTAATTTGTTGCCCAACCTTGAGTTTCTTCTTGAAGTGATCTCAGCTGCCCAACTCTTCCCAATTTCAGTCTGAAACTTGCCTGTAATGCATAAAATATCGTATGACAAACTTGCAAGGTTGCAGTGAGAGCAGAATCAATGTAATTCCTATAAGAACAATAGTTGAGACAACAAAAAGCGTCTACTTACCTGCTGTGGAGAGAAAAAATTCATCCAGGACTTTTCCGTGTTCTGTTAAAATAACAAATGGAATGTAAAATCAGGGATAGAAGAAACCAGAGACAAACTTAGTAGTGCATCAAGTAGTAGACAATCAGTGATGGCAACTTCAACGACATGTGAAAGGAAGTGGAATAAAGGAAGAGATTAAACATGCACGTACTACTTGCAGTCGCACCTACGGTTCTGAGCATAATACTATAACACAGATAGATGCAATATCAATCTACTTTGTATTTTATAGACTGGAATATTGCCCTAGGAGTCGATTTTAAGTGCATCAGAGGAAGTTAGATTAAGCATAACATTTGAGGTGTATGACAACCTACTGATTTAAAGAATGAACACGATGAGTCAAAAGATAATCAGGGAACAAGCAACTGCACCTAAACCAGTTACTTATGAATCTTCAATGATTCAATTATTTTGACATGCTCAATCATACTCCACTCTGTTGAATATTCGAAGTCGAGGGGTCAATGCAGACACTACATCCAATTAGAGGGAAAAGTTCAAAAAGAGTTGGATCCATTTCTTTTCTTCCGCCCAAGCTCTAAGGTCTTAAGGTTGAAATACCTATAAACTAGCTACAATAACTCCTAATTTAAGGCCTAAGACGAACTTCCTCCTTGACATCTAACAAAAATGGAGGTGTCTTTGGAGAGGTGTTGGATTCAGGTATTACAGAGATACTAAACCTAAAGAGGAGGTAGTCCCTCCACATTACTACAACCATCCATCATTTACTACTAGGCAAAAACTAATAGTCCCACAAATCACTAGAGCTTTCCCAGACAACCAGAGTAACATCTTCATGGCGCACCTCACTCCTCTCTAATCCCAATATTAATCTAGAAAAGTCTAAATGTTTAATGAGTTCTTCACCAAATCCTTTTTGTTATATCTTGGGAAATTATAATTTCCTCTGTTTGACATGTTTTATTTATCAATAATAGAAGAAGACTAGTTAACCTATCATGTCTACATAGATAGCTCAAAAAGATTAGATGTCGTAGGGTCACATATAAAAAGAAAAAGCAAAAGAGAAAAAAAATGGTTAGAAGTGACATGACTAGATGAGTTGGGCTCACCTAATTGGTCATTTGGTCCAATTCATAAGGGTGAAAGACAGAAAAGTGTCTTAACTTACAATCAAGATTCATAGTAGTACGGATAAGATATCTGTAGAAAAAGAATTACAGCTAAAAGATTGGCTTGGAACACTAGGCTGAGCATCGGTATAAGAGCAAAAAATGGTGTATCTATTCCACTCTTAGCTGGGTGACGATTTCTAATTATGTATAAGCACGATTATGTCAGTCTTATCTTCGCATCAGTTTGCATCCATGCATTTATGTGCATGCAAACAAATACAAGGGTTGTACATTCAAAGTTGTCTATATTACATTTTCCATTGCTGTGTAACCCTAGTCATGTTCTGTTCTCACATCTGGATTGTTATTTATTAAACTAATTCTAGATCAACTTTGCTATATTGAAAACTATATTTTCTAATAACTAAACAAGATATCTTGAATTGTGTAGAACTTTTCCTCTCTTTTTTTTTTTTTTTTTCTCTCCCTTTGCAATTCTTGGATATAAGGAAAAATAAGCACTGACCTAGAACTTTCAGTATACAAATTTATTTATTTATTTTTGGAATTTATTGTAGGATGTTTAATCCTCCAGATGAAAAACTAACTACAACATAATTCAAGGCTCAAGGGCAATGCTTGCATCACTTTAAACTTACCCATTTCGTACTCCAATGCTTGCAGAATCATCTCAACCTGATTCAAAATGAACATTAGTTAGAGAGTTTACAAGTTTAAGTTCTGGGAAACACTAAGCCCAAAACCTGTTAAATACATAAAAAAATTTATGTCACATGAATATGGAAACTGATGTGTCGATATGTAAGATTATAATACCGTTAATCAGGTTACAAGAAAAGGTAAGGATTGCATTAGATAAAAACTAGAAGACTCGGGGGGGTGGGTCGCAGGATTTTGCTGTGTGCGAGGCATAGCCTATTGAAACTTGTCCAAGGAAGAATCTCTCTATTTAATTCCATGACCATAGACATATTGCAAAGTGATCTGCATGTTAATTTGAACAAAATATCTGTTGAAAGTGGCTAACTTTCATAGAATGACATCTATGAAAAGTCTGGAACATACCAAGTTCCATCAAATTAGTCATGATATGATTCAAACCACTCAGGAACATGTTGGATTGCGCACCTGCATTCATGTCCAGACCATGTCTTTTTTCTGAAACTTGAAAGAAAATATATAGAAAAGAGGCCAGAATATATAAAGTAGGATAAATTGGAGATCCTTACAATTTAAAGAGATCTCACAATCAAATTCCACCTAAAAATAAAATCTTCAAAATGAAAACCCTTTACAATACCCCCAGTCCGTGTCTTATTTATCAGACTCCTTTGGTGACTTGAGTTTCACTATATACTCTTGGAGAGAGGAAGATCTAAGATTATTATTTTTATTTTTTTTTGAAAAAGAGATCTAAGTAAACTATATTTCTGATTTTTTTTTTTTGGAAAGGAAACAAAAAAAGAAAAAGTTTACCATGTTCTGTGGTAAAGTTCATGGATGAAGAAACCTTGCTTCAGTTCATCGATACTTATTTTATCTTCAAACCAGATCATAGGTCAGAACCTTGTATCAGACCCCGAGAAAAAAGATGGCCAAGTTGAACTCAGTTAGGAGCAAAAGACATAATAATTCATTCAACTTAAAGATTGGAGTTAAGTGTTTGGAAATATTTTCTCATTCGTTGCTTCATTTAGGGCCCATAAGCTGCTACAAATAGGTTTACCATGAAGTCTACAACCCACAACTTTTCTATACTTACTGTACTCTACATGTAAGTTCATGCCGGTTATTGAGCATGGGTGGTAGTAGTTTGTTAGGAGTGCAAAACTGAACGGATAAATTTATTCAACTTTTATCTAATCAGGTTAGTTGCAGAAAGGGTCATATGAGAAGACGTTAAGTCAGATTTAAAACACTACCATTTTCTTTATTGAAGCATTAGTTATACTCATCATAGTAGTAAACTCAAAATTATGAATATAACAAGCCTAATCTATAAATGTACTGACTCTTGCGTTTACAGCAACATGGGGAACCATTAAGCTTGCAACAACAATAGATTCAATACAACCCTAACATGGAAAAATGTCGTAGAAAGAGCAATATTCTCATACAAATCTGGTAGCTAGGAAAATATGGAAGGAATCAGAAGAAAGTTGAACCATCCATTCCACCAAACCTCACAGTTGGTTGTGGTATTTGAAACAAGAACGAATTTCAAAACTGCCAACTGTCTCCTAAACAACATTAACAATAACAAATCATGCAAGAAAGTACATACCTTGTCAAAATCTTTCACAAGATTGGCCTCTATAGAAGAATTGTTCTCATACTCCGCCCAAAGTTCTTGTATCTCCTCAGCTGCAGATCCAAAATATCCATCAGAACAAGTGCGACTACAATAAAAAAGAATGCAAGTATCGAAGGTAATCCAAGCTATAAGCATAAAACATACCTCTCAATCCTCCACCGAGAACGTCGCACATTTCATTTAAAGCTGCTTGCTCACGCCTACTTTTCTCTGCTTTAGGTATACCGTCCGAGGGTGTTATGTCACCAACAATAGCTATAAAAAAATCCAATCTCAAAAGTATGCTTTCAAAGAAATTAAAAACATTTATTTCATCGTATTTTTCTTACTACGAAATAAAAAAATTTGAATATCAATAACTGAGTATAGATAAGATAAATGAAATTTACAAATTGAAAGAAAAGAAACCAGAAATAAGAGTACCTTCTGCAATATCATGCACAATTGCTATCTTAATACACCTGTGGCAATCAAAATATAAAAAGTTAATTAATACCCTAAATGAAGAGAAAAATCAATGAGAAGAATTCTTTTTTATAAGCTTTGAGAAGATTGGAAGAAGAAGATAGAGGAATATCTTACATGTATAATTCGATTTAATTCATGGTTCTGACACCCTACAGGGAATTTCGTAAATCATATAATATGAATTTATGACACCTTCATGGTAATATCTACGAGACCTACAGTCCCCGAAATTTCCTCCAATAAACACAAACTTTATTCTTGAGAAATCTTAGGCATTGAAAACTCCAAAGTTGCAACCAGCTAAACCATTTTCTTACATTGGTGTGCATTTAGATCATGCATCTATTTAATCTTGGCCTCAGATATTTTTTAGATACTTATAAAGGAGCATCAGTGTGGTCCTACAGTCCAAAGCTTAAAATCATAAGTCGCCAGGATGCATGTCGTTTCAAATTTCAATTTACATTTACCATATCCCTGGATTTTTAGTTCCAATTTTATGAAGTAAAGTACGCAATTATCACATATATTAACTATAAAATCAAATGTTTTTATAGTACAAGACCTTGCTTAATGTGAACAAATCCCACCTTTCTCTGTTTACACCAGGTAGGTCGCCAGCAATCAAGGCCATCAATGCCATGCGGTACATGTGATCGGCAATAGATTCAGGGCCCTTTATCCCATGGTTGACCCATCCCTTCCTTTTGGTGGTCTGGAAAAGGGTGAAAGGAAACAGTTCTAGTAAACCAATGAAGAAAGTTAATGAGATGCCTCTCAAAGATCATTATACTCTTGGGTAATTCAGTCAACTAATAAATGCTATTTCAATAATCGTAGAATCAAGAAATGGAATTCAATTTGTGGATGAGTTAAAGGAAAAATGAGTATTTGAATATTTTTCCATCTATTGTAGAATTTAGAAAAAGGACGACAGTAACCAAGTAGGAAAAGAGTATTGAATGCTAAAAATGATTTATTTACATTTAATACATAACATTTATAAGCGACTCATTGACTGAATCTGTAAAATCAAAAGTCAAGATCCCATTAACAGCACTAAGTGATTCGCATCTAAAACACTCCCTGAGAATTAAATGAATCAAGAGACTAGCAGCTGGTCATTATATTATAAACATTCTCTGTCACATAAACTTTGACTTATACATGCAGAGCTTCTAACAGGGCCATCTAAGCATTCATGATTTTGTTCAATGAATGGACTAAGAATATGGGCTATTAGTTTTTCATTCCACTGTTTTCATGCAATAACAAAGAGTGGCACGCATTTTGAAGTTCTACAGTGTGGCCACAATAATGCTTTCATGTTTATGATATTCACAACAGTCAAGATGCTGCTTGCTCAAGCACATACAGCCTACATTTACAGGAACCATATAAAACAAAATTCCAGCTGTAAGAGGCCCAATATGATGGATTAAATTTCATGCTCTACATACTAATCGTGGCTATATTTTCTCTCTTCCCATTTCAATGGACAAAGCCCTGGGCATAGCCTGGCCCCTATGATGCTTATTGGCTTATTGCTACACAGTGTCAGCTGGCATTTGATTTCAAAAGATTTAATTACTTGAATAACTTACCTGATATCACATACAAATCAATTTAATCAGGAGTAAAGAATTGGTTATGGTCTGAGGTACAAAGTTGGGATAGGTGCTTTCCCAATACACCTTGGCAAATACTGGAAAGATATGATTGTACCTTCAGCTTCCGATTGTCTCATAACTCATAAGTAACAAGGACATAGAAATGTGTGTCAATGTCGGACATGGGTACGAAGTATCAAGCACATTGTGCCACAAAACCCAATTAGTCGACACATCTTTATGCCTAATTCCATATGATAAGATATTACTTTTTCTTAGGGATAGGGGGCCCACCCTCAGATCCGCATAAATATAATATTGACAAGTGACAACTCTCTCTCTACAAGTTCGAGCTCTCAGAGAAAGCGGTTGTTCGACATGGTATCAGCAGGAGATCCAAATAGGTTGAGGGTTTGAATCCCATCGCTAGTGCAAAGAAGAAAAACTTATAAAAACAAAAACGAACAAAGAAAAACCGCTCTAGCACTGAAGGGAGTATTAGGGATAGTAGAGCCACCCCCAGTCCACATAAATATAATGTTGACAACTCTCTCTACAAGTGCGAGCTTTTAGAGAAAACGGTTGTTCAACACTTTTAAATACTTAGTATTTAAAAGAAACATAAACACACAGTTAGATAAGTTATTACATATCAATATCTTTTAACCATATGTAGAATATAGCCGAAAGTGACATATTTGAACAACACTAAGTTTTGTTCGAAAAGGTGTGCTTGCATGTGTATAAAATGCACCCTGTCCAACATGACAAAATCATGAATATGGAGAGTATTGTTCAGCAGATTACTCCTTATCCACCTTACCCATAACAAAGAAGAAAATGAATTGAACAAGAAGAACCATGTGAGAGAACAAATGAAGCTAATAACACTTCCATGTTTCTCAAATCTCCTTATCAGGAGAAATTGGTATATCATAAGATTGAGATTTCAATTCGACGAATTATACTCCAGCCATGGCAGCATGACAATCTAGACCTCCAAAGTTAGTAGTTTAATTCTTGTAGTTCTCAATCAAACCGAGATATTGGTTTGGTTCGCAAGGCCACTGGATGTTCCAGCAATGGCAGCATAACAACCTGGGACCTCCAAAGTTAGTAGTTTAGTTCTTGGCATCTTGCCAATCAGATAGGGGTATTGGTTTGGCTCACAAGGCCACTGGACTGACTGATATTCAAAGGAGCCACTTTACGGATCCTGAAGGAATCCTCAATTCTAAGGTTATGAGTTCACTCCATTATTAAAGGAGATTTTTCAAACTATATCAAACCAAATTGATTTTCTAATAGACATAGTCCCAGGCAATGCAAGCTGAAGGAACTGTAATTTTCTTTTTTTTGATAAGGAACTGTAATTTTCTTGGTGTGGGCATGGTTTATGATATAGGTACAATGACGTGTGTAGAAAAGCAACAGTTCAGACAAAGATTCCAACTAACCAAGCTGAAACATAGATTCCCCATTAAAAGTATTTGGAGAAGCTTCGCAATTCCAAAACTAGGTTTCCTAGTTAATTATAAACATCCCAATCTGTTTTCAGCGGGATAAAATTGATGCTTCTAAGGTTGAAATTGAGGGATTTCGTGTGATGATTCATTCATTTCATAGGTGATCTAAAGCATTCTTCTTGATCAAAAAGAGATTTTTCAAATTACAATTAAATAGATACCGATCAAAAAAGAATTATAGTTAAACTAGACCAAAAAGTGATCACAATGTGAAAGTTAGCAAATTATAAATCATGTCGATCAAATGCATGCAACTGTCAATAACTTAAAAACGAGAAATTTGGCAAGCCCAAATTCAATTAGAATTGAACAATCAACAATTACACCTCTATTTAAACAAAATGAATCAAATTAAAAAAGACCCAACATAAAAATTAGGTATAGTTAAAAATTCAAAAGAATCAAGTATATTAATACGCATACCTTAAGACGATGACACAAGGTGAGAAAATCAATGGCAGAGGGAGACGACGATGAGACCGATGACTCAACCGAAACCGTCGATTTCTTTGATTCAAAACCATCGCTAGCATTAGAACTGAAAGAAGGATTTCCAGAACCAAAATTTCGGTCTTGACAACGAACAGTGAGGATTCTAGGAGTTCCATTAAAGAGATCAAGCTTTAGTGAGGTACGAGAGAGGAAAAATGATGGAGATCGAGAGAGGAAATAGCGATTCAAAGAAGAAGATGAAGAAGAAGAGATAAATGGATTAGTCGCCATTGTTGCTGTTGTTGATCCCATCATCAAAATGAAAGAAATGGAGTAGAGAGAGAAAGCTTTGAAATAGGTTCTGGTTCGAAGAGTTCTCGTAAAAGAGATGAAAAATAGCGGAAAAGAGAATTTTTAGTGGCGGGGTCTTGGGGGTCTGGGTTTCAGCGGTCCCAATTTTTTACGGGTTGACCACCACGCTAATGAAATTGATTTGATTAAGTGACCTTCTTTGCCTCCCTTCCAAAACAAAAACAAAAAACCAAATTTTTGTTTTAGTAATGCTAGATTGCTTGGTGGACTCCCACATTGACTCCCTCAATGACTCCCTTGCGTGTGGAGGGCCGTACGAAGATCAGTGAAAGACCCATTTTTTGCGAGGATGCTTTCTTTTTGACCATGTAGATCATTTTTAATGAAAATCAACCCATTTTTAAACTTGTAATCATTTCATTAGAATGATGAAATTTTGTAAGTACTAATTAGCTTAGCTGGTAAAGTTTATTGTTGTTGTTGTTGTTGTTGTTAGTACAAACCTGGGTTCAAAAAAACTGCGACCATAGAGTTTTTATCGCGGCGATGGACAATCCATCACTCATGAATTGAAGGCGGCGATCTTCAACCCGTTTCCACTGAGGAGTAAGGATCCCTCAACTAGTAGAAAGTTTGATGAATTTTTGGGTTAAAGAGATCCCACTATCAAGCCTTTAACCCATGGATATGTGGGTTATGAGAACGGAAATAATACTTATATATAATTTTGTACCCATCATGGGTTTATTTGTAATTTATTCATATTTGTTTATGTTTTGTCAATATAAATATAACCTCAAAACCCTAAAAGGGTCAGAGAATCTTTTACCAAAGCATGGTATCAGAGCTCCCGGTCGGCTCCTAACCCTACCCTGCATCGCTCTGATGCTGCTGTGTTCTTCATCGTTATTGTTGCTGCCTGTCTCTCCTTCTCTCTTATTTTAATTTTATTTATCTTCACCAATGGATTCCTCCTCTTCTTCTGTTTCTTCCTCAGCCCCGGCTGCTCAATCCTCTTCTTCACCGTCACTTTCTTCTTCCTCTTCCTCTTTTCTGCCTTCTCTCCCATCCACTAGTCATGTCACTACTGTGAAACTTGATCGTGGTAACTTTTTATTGTGGAAATCTCAACTTGTTCCTATACTTAAATCTCAACGTCTATATAAATATCTTAATTCTTCCTATGTTATTCCCCCATCTCATATCACGGATTCCTCCACCAACTCTCTAATTCCTAACCCTGCCTATGAAGACTGGGAGTGTATCGATCAAACTCCCCTCACTTGGATCAACGCATCTCTTACCAACTCTCTCAAGGCTGAATGTGCTGGTAAGCCGTCCTCTCGTACTGTCTGGACATATCTCGAAACCACATATGCATCCCAAAATCCTGCTCGTACCCTTCAACTCAAGACCTCTCTCTCACACATTCAAAAAGGTAATCTCTCCATTTCTGATTATATTCTTAAAATCAAGGAAATTACCGATGCCCTTGCCTCTGTCCTTGAGCCAGTCTCTGATCTTGAACTTGTTTACACTACTTTGCGTGGGCTAGGTCCTGACTACGCCCCCTTTTATGCTGCCATAACTACCCAACAATCTCTCCCATCTTTTTCAGAACTTCATGCTCTCTTTATTCATCATGAAACCCATCTTTCTCATCTCCATTCTCTCCACACTCCATCGTCAGACCTTGCTAACACATCCACGTTTTATTCCAGTTCATCCACCTCTTCTCGTGGTCAGCAGTCACACCGTGGTAAGGGGTCATCTAACAGTAATCAGGGCTACCATAATGGTAAAAGTTTTCAAGGCAACGGTCGTGGCCGTGGTTCTTCATACGGTGACAGTACTGGTTACAATGGTAACTCTGGGTATTATTGTGAAAACCCTGTTAATCATATTAAGAATAAAAAAATAAAATAAATAAGAAATAAAGCAAAACAAACAAAAAAAAATAGCAGCACACAAAAAATAAAAAGGAAAGAAAGAAGAAACTAAGAAACAAAAGAGAGACTTTGAGAGAGGGAGCCTGTGAGAGAGAGTTGAGGAGAGCTGGAAGAGAGATAGAGAGAGAGAAAGAGAGGGAGAGAGATAGAGATAGAGAGAGAGAGAGAGTGACAGCAGCAGCAGCAGCAGCTGCTGCTGTCTCGCCGGATCCGTGCAGCTGCTGCCGACCAGCAGTAAGGAAAAAAAAAAGAGGGAAGAAGAAGAAGAAGGAAGAAGAAAAAGAAGGAAGAAGAAGGAGAAAGGAGAAGAAGAGAGGAAGAAAGGGTGCTCTTTGGGGTAAGATTTCTAACCTAGAACCTTTCCATTTCAGCTGATTTCTTGAGCTAGCAATTTAGGATTTTTGTTCTACAATGCATGCTAGTATAGATCTTGGTGTTTTATAGCTTAATGTTGGAAAATGGGATGAGATGGACAAATATTTTTGTGTTAAAATGAGAAATCAGCACCTAAATATTATGGATCTTGAAATTTTTGTGATGTAAATTGGGGTTTTTGAAGAAAATAGAATTTTGTTAAGCCCTAGAAATTTATTAAATGGATGGGTTGAAGATTTTAGGGGAATATATGGGTTTTATGATCTAATTACCCCCATTTTTTATGCATGCAAGTGGAGATTTAATTTGGATGAGATTTTGGTCATTTTTTTTCTCTTTGTATAGCTTGTAAATGGTGATAGAAAAAAAAATATAGTTGATGTTCAAGGTAAATGAGTTGGTGGTGAAACCTATATTTTTGGGAATTCATAAGAATATGATAAATCATGATTTTTGATTTATGAGAAACAATGAGCTGATTTTTCTTTAGTTCATACAAAAATGTGGTATGATTTACAATTGAACAGAAAAATATTTCATAGTTTTGGTGGATAATGATTTTCTAAAACTTGGGTGAGTTTGGGGTTTGTTTTAGGCATTCGTGGGACCATTAATGATAGTTAAAGTTGAAGATTTTTCCTTGCTTAGTTTTAAGAGATTATTTCTTAAGCTTATGGGTGTAATGAACACAGGGAGCTGGAAAAAAAAGGTTCATGCCCTATAATTTTTATATGCTCATGCTTGATAGGAAATTTCACCTTGTTTGGGGAATTTGATGATTTCAATGGAACCTTGAGTTGAGTCTAGAAATTTGATGATGGTGGAGTGTGAAATTTTTGGAGATTCATATGTAATGTAGCTTGATGATAGTAGATAATGAATCTAAGTTATTTTAGATGGAGCTATCCTGTTGAGGGCTATAGAGATCAGTCTTAAGCCGAAGATGGAATTTATGGGATAGGTTGTCTTTTTATGCTATCTTGAGGAATTCTATTTCATTAGAAAGAGCAACGATGAAGTTCACCTTATTTGAGGCTTTAAGTGAAAATCCCATCTTGTCTTCGGTGGGTATGGGTTGTTTAGAGACGTTGAAGTAGGAGTAGTACTCAGAATCATTGGTGTTTCTCATTTTTAAATTGTTAATGTTCCTCTTTTATCCATTTGATTTTTTGGTTCTAAGTACTAGAACCTAATTCTGTCTTTTGTTTCTTTGTCCAGCTGGTGAGCTGGGTGCGGCTGACTCTCTGGGTGAGGAGGATCAGTTCTTGTACCGCTAGAAGTAGGTGGTCAATTCATCTTAATAGCACCCAACCTTTTAAATGCATGTTTCGAACTGTTATATATGTACTTTTGTATGCAAAGCATGGCATGAAATTGATGGATAACAACAAACTGATGTTATGAAGAAAAACATTGAGGAACTAGTTTGAAATACGGAACTATACATGCTTGACCTTATATCATATTTATAAAATATTTCTCGTGGTTTGTGAACAAAGTGACTTTGACCTTACTATCATGTTTTATGTCAATGAAATGATGATGATGTTTTGGAAAACCATGTTTTACATATGGAGAGGAAGTTGTGTTTGATATGTTGAAACCTTTGGAAGAGACGAGAATCAATTTTATCGAGTATTTTCTCGATGTGAAACCCAACTTTGAAAATGTGACAAAAGGAATTTCTGTCCGTGATCGCCTAAAGACGGTAAGGGAATCTCACTACCGGACTTGATAGAATTCACGAAGACACGGAGAACCGTGTATGCCTTAGGTGGACTAGTGCCTGTGTTACGTCTACTCGGATTCCCGCCCGAGTGATCTGTGAGTTGGCATGTCATAGTTCCACGGACCATGCCCGGCAATCTGTGAGTTGGCATGTCATGGTTCCACGGACTTGGTGTGCGAGTTTGCTTGACAAGGTTCCCTTACCCTCCTGAGGGTGGGTGTGTTGTCTTGCTATGGTTCTGTGACCAACGTAGGTGAGCGAGTTGGCTTGCCATAGTTCCGCGACCTACGTGGGTGAGTATTTTTGGCTTGCCAGGGATCCTCACCCTTACGGGGGTGGGTGAGTTAGTTTGCCATGGCCCCTCACCCTTAGGACCAGTTGCACTTGTTGTATGTGGATTTCAAAAGAGAAGAAATTTCAAAAAGGGAATTTCTACAAAAAGGACTTCAGTTTTCAAGAGGGTTCTTCCAAAATAGTTTTCGAACTTTAACTTAAAAGACACACAACCTATATATATACTACTATATATTATCACTAAGGTGAGCTTGTGAAAGGTTGAAGACTTTCTACAAGGATGGTGGACCATGCTTATCCGGAGGTGGTACACCATCTGAGACTTTGCTAGGTATTTTTGTCTTCAGGGCAGAATGGGACGTCAGGGAGACAGGTACATATAGGGAAGTCTGGGAAGTCACGATTATTTCCTGGTAAACCATGTTTGTTGGTAGTGTTGAGTAACTAGTTTAGCTAAGGTTCGCATGCCTGCCCGATGGGTGTTAGACGCGGGGGAAAGTTGTCGGGAAACCTTATCTAGATTAGTTGGGGGCCCTTGTCTAGTCTGCAGTCGTCAAATTGTTGCACTTGGTATTGATCTCGAAATAATTCTGACTGGGGTAACCCGGTCGTGTTCCTTGGCTACACTAGCAGAAGTACACTACTATTGTTTGTATATGTATATGCAGGTTTTTTCTTGATGTTTCAATCAACTATATAATATGCATTGCTTTTATAAATGCTTTTGAGTTGTTATCGGATTAATCGCTGCATGTGATGGTATTAGGATGGTTGATCTACCTACTGAGTTTCTCACCCAATCAGTTTCGTGGTTTTACAGTTGACGGTTGAGGATCGAGATAGGATCCTTAGTGGTGCTGTGACGAGGTTCTTGGCGAAGGATTTCCTGGTTTTGGGTTTTGATGTAGGTTTCCCTCTCTTCAGTCACAGTGGATGTTTGGCTACTGTTTTATGGTTTAGTTATGAGACTGATATTACTTTGTTTTGTGTGAAAACAACTCCTACTTTATCTTTCTCACTATATATATTTTGACAGGAAACCACAAACATAACTATATATGATATCACAGTTATCTCCATGTTAAGCGAGAAATTTGAATGTCGTAGTTATTTGCAGGTTCCTCCTGGTCCTACATCATTGGGATTTCAGTTGAGTTGAGAAAAAAAAAATGGGCAGCAAATTTTTAGTGCATATCCTTATTTAAATTTGCTTCCGCTGCGTATTTTCTTATATGCACTGTGTCTATTAGGTGACGAAAGGTCCAGTTTACAGGGGAGACTCTGCCGGATTTGAGTCTCATTGTAGACTGACGGTAATGTCCCTTATTTTGGGGTACGTGGCCTTACAATTATCGACATAATTCTAGTTTTCATACTAATGGTTCTAACAATGGTGGTCGTGGTTCTCCTCAATTGGGTTCTCCTTCAATTCTTGGTGCTCCGCCGTCAGATCAACCTGTGATCTGTCAACTGTGTGGCAAGCGTGGTCACACAGTTCATACATGTCATCAACGCTTTAATCATTCATACTCTCCGGCTGATCTACCCTAGTCGTTCGCGGCAATGCAACTTCAGTCTCTCCCTTATGAACAACATTGGTACGCTGATACAGGTGCCTCTCAACACATGACAGCTGATTCTACTAATATGGTCAATCGAGTTGATTACGCTGGTAATGACAAGGTTGTTATTGGAAATGGTATGTTACTCCCCATTACTGGTATTGGTAACATTAGTCTTCACTCATCATCATCTTCTCTTTTTTTACATAACGTTCTACATGTTCCTCATCTTGCTAAAAATCTTATATCTGTTGGTCAATTGACTCGTGACTCTGATTGTGTGTTTCTTTTTACTCGGTATGGCTTTGAAATTCAGGATCGTCTAACGGGGAGAGTTCTTCACAGAGGAAGGAATGAAGCCGGTCTTTTTCCGATCAGATCTTGTGTATCAGCAGCTGCTGCTAGTGTTTTTCCTTCTTCTACTTTTCCTGTTGCAAATGTTGGTGTTCGAACTAGTCCTCATGTTTGGCATCTTCGGTTAGGTCATCCGAGTGATCGAGTTCTTCTATCTTTACAATCTAGTGGGTCCTTATCTTTAGATTCTAAAATAAAGACCTCACATGTTTGTGCTGGTTGTGTAAGTGCTAAACATCATAGACTCCCATTTGTGTCTCGTAAATTTAATTCCAATAAAATTATTAGCACTATTCACTCTGATTTATGGGGCCTTCGCCATTTATTTCTAATTGTGGTTTTCGTTACTTTCTTTTATTGGTTGATGAATGCTCACGGTTTTCTTGGATTTATTTCTTACATGATAAAACACAGGTTTTTGATTGTTTCAAAAATTTTAAAACCTTAGTTGAGAATCGTTTCTCCACCACCATTACGATTCTTCAAACTGATGGTGGTGGTGAGTACATTGGTGTCCCTTTCACAAATTTTTGACCACTTATGGCATCACTCATCAACTTTCCTGTCCTAGTACTCCGGAACAAAACGGACTTGTTGAACGAAAAATTCGGCATGTCACGGAAACTGGACGTGCTTTGTTAGCTCATAGTGGCCTTCCTGAATCTTTTTGGGCTGAGGCTTTTTCCACTGCTTTGTATTTGATTAATCGAATGCCTACTCCTATTTTGCAACATGTTTCTCCATATTTTATCCTTCATCATCGCTCTCCTGACTATAGTTTTCTTCGTGCCTTTGGTTGTCGGTGCTACCCCTTTTTAGGTCATTTTTGATCCAATAAGTTACAACCTAAGACTATTCCTTATATTTTTATCGGCTATAGTGATAACCATAAAGGTTATAAATGTCTTGATCCCTGCAGTAATCATGTGTATATTTCTTGTCATGTTATTTTTGATGAGTCGCTTTTTCCGTACTCTTCGAATGTCTCCGCGATTACTCCTCTTCCTTCTAAACCTGCAACATCTGTTCTTCTACAATGGCCCCACACAGTTTTTTCTCCATCTTTTCCTCATATTCCTACAACTCCTGCATCTCCTCCTGCATCTGTCCTAGCGTCTCCCTCCTCCTCTCACTCTCCTCTAGCCATTGTTTCTTCACCGCCGCCTTCCCCTACATCGTTTGTCTCTTTATCCTCAGCAGCTACGGATTTACAAGTATCTTCCTTGATGACGCCGCTTCCATCTCCGCCTCTGGTGCAGCCTCCCCCTCCTCCTATTGTCTCTGTTCATCCCATGGTCTCAAGGTTAAAGGATGGCATACGTAAACCTAAGGTACCAAAATCTTATTTCGCTACGCGGTATCCTATTCCTACCTATTTTGTTACTCAATTAAATTCTCTTCCCCCAGAGCCTACTAGTTTTACTACTGCTTCTAAACACCCTGAATGGCGTGCTGCCATGCTTGGTGAATTTAATGCTCTTTTGCGTAACAAAACTTGGTATCTCGTTCCTCGTCAATCTACTATGAATTTAGTTGGTTGTAAATGGGTGTACCGAATTAAGCAAAAATCTGATGGCACGATAGATCGCTATAAAGCACGATTAGTTGCCAAGGGTTACTCTCAACAATATGGGATTGACTATGATGAGACTTTCAGTCCTGTTGTCAAGCCTGTTACTATTCGTCTAGTTCTTAGTATTGCTGTTTCTCAGTCTTGGCCGATTCGTCAATTAGATGTCAAAAATGCCTTTTTACATGGCAATCTTAATCAGGAGATTTTTATGGTTCAACCACCAGGCTTTGTTGACCCACAATTTCCCAATCATGTGTGTCTGCTTCATAAAGCATTGTATGGGCTGAAACAGGCTCCTCGTGCTTGGTTTCATCGGTTTACCTCTTTTCTTCAAGAACTTGGGTTTCATTTTTCTCGTTCAGATCACTCTATGTTTACCCGTCGTTCCTCTACTGGTATTATTGTTATTCTTCTTTATGTTGATGACATTATTCTTACTAGTAGTGATTTATTTGGTATGCCTTATCTTCTTTCTGCTTTATAAAGTGAGTTTGCTATGACTGACCTGGGTGATCTTCATTACTTTCTTGGTATTGAGGCCACCAAAACCTCTTCTGGCCTTGCGTTGACTCAAAATAGGTACACCTTAGAGCTTCTTAATCGTGTTGATCTCACTAATACTAAGTCTGTCCTCACTCCTGTTTCTCCTGGCTCTAAGTTGTCCGTCGATGATGGTTCTCCATTCTCTGATGTTACCTTATATCGTAGTCTCGTTGGGGCATTGCAATATCTAACCATGACTCGTCCTGACATTACTTACGCAGTTAATCAGGTCAGCCAATTTATGCATCAGCCTACTCATGTTCATTTTACTGCAGTTAAGCGCATCTTGCACTACCTTAAGGGCACTCTTGGCCATGGCATTTGTTTTTGGCATCAGTCTTCTGTCCAACTTACAGCCTTTTTGATGCGGATTGGGGTGGTGATCCAGACACCCTACGCTCTACTACTGGTCATTGTATTTTCTTGGGTCGTAATCTGATCTTATGGGGATCCAAGAAACAACCTACTGTATCCATTAATAGTACAGAGGCTGAATATCGGGCTCTATCTCTTGCTTCCTCTGAGTTGATTTGGATTCAGTATCTCCTGAATGATTTGGGCCTCTTCTTAAAACAGCCTCCGGTTTTATATTGTGACAATATCAACGCAACTTATCTTGCCATGAACCCTATACAACATTCTCGGTCCAAGCATATTCAGATTCACTATCATTTTGTTCGTGAACGATTGGCACAAGGAACTCTGAAGATCTACTATATTTCTGGTCAGCATCAGTTGGCTGATATATTCACTAAGGGTTTGGCTTCTCAAAGCTTTGCCTATCTTAGTCGCAAGCTCTCTCTTTGTGTTCCACCAGATCGGCTTGAGGGGGTGTGAGAACGGAAATAATACTTATATATTATTTTGTACCCATCATGGGTTTATTTGTAATTTATTCATATTTGTTTATATTTTGTCAATATAAATATAACCTCAAAACCCTAAAAGGGTCAGAGAATCTTTTACCAAAGTAGGTTAAGGTATCCCACTCGACTTGCGAAGTGATTCCTCTGAACTTGTCAAGTGATATTTCCACACAACTAATTATTATATTATATCCACACAATTCTTGGTCGAATTATTCATTGGTAATCCAGAACCGACAATACAAATTTTATAAAATCCTCTTAAAAAAAATACAAATTTCATAAAATAATTTGTTGGCAACTTAAAATCGCGATACCAGTGATGATGGTTATACATAACCGACAAACAATTTTTATTGTCGGCGGTGGGCGGTTAAAGGTGGAGTGTCTAAAGAGTGTTCAGTGGGTGCGACAATTCACTCCCCTCTTTCTCTCCTGATCGGCTCCATCTCTTCACTCTCTCTCTCAGTCTCACCCTAAACCCATCTAAAACCTTGCCCAAGGTCGTTAATTATCAGCGACACCAGTTATGCAGAAGAGACGGAGACACCCCCGGCACTGCTGAAGAGGTAAAGCATCAGAGCTCTCTCTCTCTCTCTCTCTCTCTCTCTCTCTCTCTCTCTCTCTCTCTCTCTCTCTAATGAATTTTCTTTTGTTGTTCTTTTAAAACATGGGAAAAACCCCACCAATATTCGATCTTATTTGGAGTTAAAGAATTTGGGTTTTAAAACCTGTACAAATCCCCAACTAACTCCACCCAAAATCGATTTTTTGGTTTAGGCAATTTATATGGTTTAAAACTTACAAGAAGACCTGCCGAACAAATACTGATTCCACATTTGGGTTCTTTTTCTAGTTGTAGCCACAATCAATTTTTTGGTTTAAACAATTTATAGTTTAAAACCTGCAAGAAGCCCACACCTAGAATCAATTATTTTTTTTTAATTTCAGCAGTGAAAATATTTGTTTTACTGTTCTCATGGTTCATGAGAGAATTCAGTATTGAAAGGCTAGCTAATCTGTAATTATTAGTGGTTGGTTTGTATGCTTTCTTAAATATGAAGTGATTGTCTATGTCTTTGTTCCAAGATAGGGTAATTTTTAAGTACTATAGATTGTTGTACATGCTTAATTAGTCTAAGCAAATTATAACTCAAAATAGATCTATCTATCCATTATACCTTTAAACATCAAACCAAGAAGAATCAAAGAAAGATTGAGTGGTTTCAAGTGGTGGAAAAAATACAGCAACAGAACATCAATTTAGTGTTGGATCTCAAGGGGAAAAACTAAGAATTCAAAATTCAAAGCGTAATTATGTGTAGAACAAAAATCATTCATAGTGAAACATATCCGAAGCTAGCTTTCTTGATTGTTGGAAAATTTGAAAGCTTTAGAAGCATTCTTTTCGTTTAAAGCGTCGGAGAGGTTTATTCCAACAATTTAGTGTTGTGGTTTTTCTTTGTAATCTGTTCGGCATCAACGCTAGCTTTAGAATTGTATTGTTTTATTCTGTAATGGATTTTACTTCTCATAGAATATAGAGAAGAAAGCTCATTTCTAAATTCTTTCAATCTTCTTCATTTTTCTTTATATGGATTCGGTATTTTATTAAAGAAAAAATAATTAAAGAGAGCTGATTTTGGGTTGGCATGAGCTTTTTCACCCGCAACTGATTTCTTTGCTGGGACTGGTTGTTTTCTGACTTTTTCTCTTACATTGTAAATGGTTCAAACCAATGTGCTTTGAATGGATTGCTCAGTATTTTGAAGTTGAATTTAGCTTGTTCAATTTTTTTATTTTTTATTTATATTGTAATGAGTTCAATGTTGAAATTCAATTTAAAACTGTTATATATTTATTTATCTATTAAAATTTGAACCATGATCTGAAAGCATGTTTGGTTTGAACCCAACTTGTTATGTTATTCAGATCATGTTTTATTTTGGGTATTTGTTTTGTTATTTATTTATCGACATTGTAGCGAATTCAATTTTAAAATTGAATTTAAATGCAATAACGAATTTAGATAAATTGGAATCAGCATGTTCTGTTTTATACATTGTAAAGAGTTCAATTTTAAAACCCTGCTTGTTATGTTTTTTTTTTTTTGGTAATGAAAAAGCGAATTGAACCATGATTTGAACCACTTCAGTCTGTTGTGTGCTAACATGGTCTGAAATACCATCATGCCGTTTGCAAATCCATTCTTGATCAAAACTGCATGAGTTTTCATTTCTTGGGTGAGTGCAACGGGTATGTGAAGCTCTTCATCAAGCAAGAGAAAAGATTAGACATTTAATTCGACGCACAATATACGCATTTGTGAGTAGGTAGAGAGAGCCTAACAATATCTTCGACCGCCATGAAGAACATCTGCTACCTGTAAAGCATTCCAAAGGATAAATTCTAGTTGCCCTAGGAGGGAGTAGTTCATTGAGAACTCTGTCTGCGTTATCCATGAAGCCACAGGCAAAGTACATGTGAACAAGCTTGGTATGGAGAAATTCGTTATCTTTAAAGTCCGTTTCTGCATATATGGGTATCGATTTGGAGGCCAGGAATGAAAGATTTTGATCCAAGGAGAGGGCGAGTACAAATTTCCTTGATTCTTACCGACTTGTAATCCTTGATGTTGCAATCACAACCAAATCCGAATGTGACATTTAGGGGACATGATGAAACAATGTCTGAGCATAATACTACAGTATTTCTTTTCAATAACATGATTAAGGTGGATTTTAACAAAATTAGGATCTCACTGATTAACTTGCATACGCACCTGAATCTTAAGAGAGACTTCACTGGTAACCTTGAAAGGATGTTGACGATGATCTCGTCTGAGAGACTCGACATCACTACCTTTTCTTCTACTTCTACTTGTTGTAATTTGAGAGTATATATAATTAGGATTTGTACTTTTGTAGGTAGAAAGATAACAACTTGCAGAGAGAAATTTCAAGAGTAGTTGAATTGAATCGTCAAGAAAAACTGTAAAAGAAAACGAATCTCTGAAGTTAAAACTTTCAAATACTGGTAACTGGTGAGGTGAGTCATGAGTGAAACAAATCTGATTCTCACGAAGACTGGGTAAGTTACAAAATGGAAGGAAAGGAATTCTGTCAACATAACAAACTTTGGTTAACGCGTTGCCGGTTGAATTTTGGTCATGTGCGTTGCACACGAAACGTGCGTTCCACAACAAATGTAGCAGGAATTAATCAACTACAAGGCTATCTATTGGATATAGTATTAAATAAAAGTTTATTTTCATATGTTATTATAAAGAAAAAAAAAATTGTATTATTATGATGATGGGGGTGTTGCCGTGTTGCCCAGGGAGAAGTACAAAGCAACCAATGAGCGTAAGAGGGGATAAGTCCACCACCAACAGGAATAGAAAAGACGCCATGAATGATGCAGAGAAATAGCCAGCAATGACATAAACCAATGACATAAATGATAGAAACAAAGAGAAGCCGCCAATTTGCGAGAATCAAAAGAGTATGTGCTCCTAGATTGAGCAGTCCTAAAAAATGAGGAGCTCACTTATGTTAGAGAAGCCGAGTGTTTAGCCACAAGATCTTCACACCGTTGATTAACATGGGTTACCGCGTGAAGATCTTATGGCTAAGCACTCGGGTGCTATTAAAAAGTGAACGCTCGAGCTTTCTGAATCAATTTTCCTTGTTTAATTATGGTATAACTAGTGTAATGTTAAAGAGTTATTTGATATAAATAAACAGAACCTCTCATGAATTATGAAACCTACAATCAAGTAATCCGCTGCTCACAGCTCTAGAGCACGCAAATTTTCAAGCGGATAAAACCATTCAGTTGCTTAGACTCTATCACCAAATGCCATAGTCAAGAAATAAGGTTGGAAACAAAACAATTCATATTGATTTTGATTAAAATGTGCATCAAACTCACTTCAGCATTATATATTTTTCACTCAGAACATTTATATGTATTCATGATATGTAACTTAATGACATACTGTAAAACAACTTCAAAAGCTTATTCAAATAATCAAACAATCACCAAATATACACAAAACAAAAGCAATAAACAGAATATACCCTTTTTCAATCAGTGGTTATAATGGCGAAACCAGCAGTATCTCCCTCCACCTCCACATCCATCCTCTTCCTCTTCACCTCTGCTGTGAATCCACCATAACAAATTTGTAAGTGAATTCCCGTCATCGTATCCCTTCAAGCTCCTGATCTTCTCCAAAGCTCCCTCCTTATCATACAATCCTTCCATTGCATAAACAAACCCCTTCCAACCTTCTCCAACCCCTTCTCTCTCCAATGCCGGTACCGTCCATTTTACCAATTCTCTTACAAACCCAACATCAGAAAACAGAATCTCAGTGATAGGCAACAATGGAAGAACTTGAATTCCCAGTCTACATTCTCTCCATTCAGCTGGAGCAAACCAGAGCCCACTATCTCTCTTATTAGCCCATAAAACCCCCACAACTCTATTTTCTTTACTAAATTCATCTTCATAAATTCCTTCTCCTTCTCTTACATGCCACCATGTTTGTGCAGATAAAACCTCCAATGCAGCCAAGGTAGAGCCAGTAGCTACAAGATGAGTATCACCATAGCTTAAACCCATTAAAGCTGCTGAATAATAAGCATTCACTGCTTCACTAGTACTTTCCTGATTCCTCCCATCTGCAAATTCAGTCAATCCTCCAGCCCATGAATGTAATTTCCACAGATCAAAATTCCTCAATCTTGGATAATTCGAATTCGATTTCCTACCCAAATTCATGAAATCTGCCATTAAAGAATATGCCTGAGGTCTATATTTCCGCCCCCAAGCTGGATCAATCTTTGCAAGTACTGCAATGACATAAAGAAAGTGACCCAGATGGTAATGATGATCATTATAGATTCCAAACCCAAAATCTGCCCCAGAATCTACTGAACCTTGTTTACTTACAATTCCACCCCATTTTGGATCAAACAAGAACCCATTTGCATTAAAACTCCCATCTAACCAGGGTTCTACTGAATCCTTTAAGAACTTGAGGATCTTTGGAATGACATCTGGAAAACTAACTTCTTCTGCAATCAATGCTAATCTAGCAGCTCTGGCTATCAATTTCCCATAAAAGTAAGATGAAGTAGTTGCTATAGGTGTAGAATACAGACCTTCAACATCTTGAATTAGGGCAGAAACAATTTCAGGGAAGGATTCTTCATTGACACCTCTAATTGAGTGCCAAGTTACAGAAATTGGATGGGTTTTCAAAGTCCATGAATTCCCAACAACTCCAACCAGATCACCATCCATGCTTTTGTATTTGAATTCATTCAAAACAGTGACATCACAATCATCGGATGATAATAGCTGTAGATGGAGAGGATGAGCGAGTAATAGCAAATCTCCCCACCCTTTCTTCTCCCATTTGTACTCCATACAGAAGGGTTTAGTGAAAAAAGCATCACCAGAAACTGGGTAACAAGAACTGAATCGATCAAGGATGGTTTCATAAAGTGGGTCAGAATCCAGCAAGATTGCAAACCTAAAAACGCCGGAGAATCCATTAGAAGTCAGAAGATTTACACTGTGGGTCAGATTAATCGGAGAAGATGAATAACAGAGCCATGTCTGATTGTTGTTGAGTTTAATGGTGTGTTTGGTTTGTGAACCGTTGGATGATATGGAGAGAATTGCATGAATGGTTGAGATTGAAAGAAGGGTATTGCTGGTGACAGCACATGTAAGAAATGGGCTTCCCCTGACAAGGAAAAAGCGCAGGTTAGGAGGAAGATCTAAGGTGACACTGAGATCACTGAAAGAAGAGATAATATGATCGTTGCCATTAGAGGTGTTTTGGACGGCTGAGATTGTGAGATCAGGATTAAAGATTTGGTAGATGAAGGAGGAGGAAGAGAAACGAGATGGGTAGCAGAGAGAAAGAGAAGAGAGAGAAGATTTGATGAGATATGGGTGGATGTATTCAGGTTGGTCACCATTTTTTAGGGTAAAATTTTGGAAGAAAGAGTTTGTGGGGAGAGGTGAAGAGAGAAGGTGAGGAGAGAAGAAACGAGATGGGTCAGGGAGAACCGTTGATTGAATTGTAGGGAAGAGGAAAGGAACGGTGGGTGATCTGCGAGAGGGTTGATGCATGATGGGTGAAATGGGCTCAGGTGGAGGAGGAGAAGGAGAGGGAGACTGGTATGGTTCTTGGGTTTTAGAAGGTCTGCTGCGACGTTTTTTGAAGGTTTTATTAATTATGAATGTAACCCTTCTTTTGAGTTTCTTCAACACCATTATTTATTTGATTTGAGGAAATTAAATGAGTTTGTTGGAATTTAGTTAGAGACAATGGATTTGGTCTGTTTTGTTTTTTTTGATAAAAATTTGGTCTGTTTTGAATGTTGACTATTTAATTTAGGGTTTTTTCACACAAGAGAGAGGAGAGAGAGAGGGGTTCTAACTTCGAAGTTTCAAACCAAAATGAAAATGGAGGAGAACCAGAAGATTAGATTGAAAGGGAAGTTGAGAATTTGAGAGTTGGATTTGGATGGGGTGGGGTTGAGATTGGGAAGAAATGTAGATATGAGTTGAGAGTTTGAGTGAGGGAAGGGACAAGGGAATTGGATTTGGAGTGATGGGAAAGAAATGATGGAAATTTTTTTTTTTTTTTTGTCAAAATTTAAATTGAATGTAGAATATGTAGATTGATTGATTAATATAGGGATTTAATTAGGGTTTTTCAGCAAATCAGGGGTTTAATCATTTGGACTGAGAAGCCTAATATGAAAGCACTGGTTCTTAAATGATGCTCACATAATTCAAACTCAATTTTCTCATTAGTGAATGTTTGAAGGTTATCAAAATGAAGAGTTTAAAAAGATGTGGGTGGCAAAAGGTTAGACTGAAAGGGAAGTAGAGAAATTGGGGGTAGGATTTGAACGAATTTTGGTATGAGAATTTGAGAGTTGTATTTGGGTGGGGTTGGGATTGCAAGAGATGTAAAAAAATGGGTTGAGTGTTTGAGTGAGGGAAGGGACAAGGGAATTGGATTTGGAGTGATGGGAAAGAAACTATGGGATTTTTTTTTTGGTCAAAATTAAATTGAATGTAGATTGATTGATTTAGGGTTTTCTGCAAATCAGGGTTTTAAGAGATGGCTAGGCTGTTGAATGTTGATTATTTGATTTAGTGAATTTTTTGAAGGTTATCAAGTTGAAAAGATGTGGGTGGGAAAAGATTAGATTGAAAGGGAAGTGGAGAAATTTTGAGTTGGATTTGAAAGAATTTTGGTATGTGGGACTTGCAAGATATGTAAGTGGGGAACATGAGTTTAAGTGAGGGAAAGGGTAAGGAGATGGTCCAAATGGGATTTTGGAGTATTTGGGAAGAAATGAAGCAATGAAATATTTTCGTTTAAATTTAGGTGGTGTTCAGTTTCATTCTTAAGTCACCTGAATCTGACTCATCCCAAGTCAGTCCTTGAGTTAGATTTGAGATGAGCTACCAGCTAAAGAGTAACCCCTTAAACTTTAACCATGTATTTAATTGTAGTGAAGGATTTGAGTTAAGGTCTACATTTGCACATAAGGGTAAATTAGGATTTGGATGTCTAAATATTTGGAGTAATCAGTTTGGTGCATTTGAAGCTAAAAATGTTAGGAAAAGGAAAAAAGGTATATTTGGTGTTGATGTTACCTTTTGAATTGGAGTATTGATTTTCTTGCTTTTCAGCTTACTAGCTGAGATAGCCATGAAGTATTTTCTAATTTTCTGTCAAACTGGAAAACTGGGAGATGAGAGTCTCCCAGGGTTTCACGCTTTCTTCTAGGGTTTTTGCGATTGAGCTCATTCTCGGCGGAGGATTTGAATCTGGTGAACCTTGCGATTTTTGCTGTCCTCATTGTTACTCATGGACTCGGTTAGGGGTTAGAGCCCCCTATCTCAGGCGGGACCGTCCGGTTCCCAACCACAGCCTTTCGTTGATATTGCTAGACCTAAACCCATTCAGAGGATAAACCTCGATTATATTCCTAAGCTGGGAAAGAGGGGTGATTACCCGGCAGTGGATCTGCCTGAGGAGATGCACAAAAAATGTATTGAAGCATGGAAGTTTAGTCTCATTGGGATACTAGACTTCCAGAAAGTGAAGTTTGAAGAGGCTAAGAAAACCTTGCTGGAGGCGTGGAAACTGAGAGGTTCATGTAAGTTTATCCCCCTTGGCAAAGGTTTTTTCGCTATAAAACTGGATAATGAAGACGATAAGCTGATGGTTTAGAATGGTGAGCCTTTGGAGGTGGGTAAGCAGATCCTGCGGCTGAGGGAGTGGACTCCTAACTTCAACCCTGAACAATAAGAGATTACCACTGCCATGGTATGGGTCAGATTACCGGGTCTTAGCATGGAATACTGGGATACCGACGTTCTACTTTACACTGGTAGAGGGCTAGGGATTTCGGTCCAAGTTGATACCACGACTCTAAATCAGGAATATGGTTTTTTTGCTAGTATATTGGCGGATATTGATTTTGCGAAGCCAGTGCTGGAAAAGATTTGGGTTGGAGGAAAGGGTTTTGGCTTTTGGCAAAAAGTAGAGATCCCGAAACCACCAAAATTTTGTTCTCATTGTAAAATAGTGGGATATATTGTGTCCGAATGCAGGGCGATTAAGGAAGTTATCCAACCTTCAGAAATGGAGACTGGGGCTACGGAAAAAAACAGGAGGGCGAAGACGTCGAAGAAAAGGAAAAGGTTCTGAAAGTCAGGATCTTTGGTTGCAGATGAGGTTAATATTGAGCGAGATGCAAGGGTTATCACTATGGCTCTCTCTAAGCTATTTCCTGCTGCTCAGCTAGAAATTGCTAAGGAAAAAAGATGTCCACCTAATGAGACTCGTAAGAGTCTAATTTGGGCTAGTGTGGCTGAAGCGAAAGAAACCATCAGAGTGGAAAAAGAGAAACTTAAGAAAAAAGGTCACAAAGGAGAGAAACAAAAGAAACCCAACAAAGCTAAGAAAAAACAGGGTGGGGGCGCCTCTGCCTCCAAGAAATAGTTCTTTAATGAAAGTTATGTATTGGAACATTTGGGGTCTTTCCCGAATTAAAGCTAGAAGGAAATTAAGGAAGTAAGTAAATAAGTTTGAGCCTGACCTTCTCTGGGTTGCGGAACCAATGGTTAGGTATTCTATCAACTTTTGTCGTAAATTAAGATTAAGAGGTATCCAATCGTTTGCAATTCATAATGAGGACGATGGGGGAAAAGGTAATATTCGGTTGTTTTGGAGAGACTCTCTCCCTCAACCTCAGATTATTCAATGTTCGAATCAAATGATCTCAGTGGAAATAAATGGTGTTATATGTTCTGGAGTCCATGCCAAATGCCTGGCTCAGGATAGAAACACGTTGTGGCGTGACATGGTTGATTTGGGGGACCTTAGTCAGCCTTGGCTGGTGTTTGGTGATTGCAATGTTGTTTTGCGACGGGATGAGAAGAAGGGGGCAGAATTCTTAGTGCGGGAGATATGATGGATTTCTTGAACTATATTAATTCGAGTGGTTTGATTGGAAGTAACTCGACTGGTTGTAGGTTCTCGTGGTGTAATAACCAAGTGGGGTCTAGACGCATTTTAAGCAAGCTTGACAGGGCTTTTTTCAATGACAAATGGATTGAGAATTTTGGTAATTAGTCTTTCCATACGCTGCCTTGGCTGAGATCAGACCATTCCCCTTTGTGGGGAAGTACTCACTCCAATCCTCGGCCTAACAAAGCTCCATTTCGATTCCAGGCAATGTGGTGCATACATCCAAATTTTTTAGACACGGTGGAAAGCTCTTGGCAGGAGGTGATTCAAGGTAATCCGACCTTTGTTTTCTCTCAAAAGCTCAAACGCCTTAAGGAAGATCTAACGGTGTGGAATAAAGAGGTTTTTAGTAACGTGGAACAGAATTTCAAAAATATGCAATCTAATGTGGAACAAGCTATGAGAGAGTCGGATGAGGATCCTAATAACTTATTCAAGCTCTCTAATCTTGTTGTTGCTCAGTGCAACTTTAATTTGGTTGAAGACCAGTATGAAGTGCTTCTTCAATAAAGGTCAAGGATTAAGTAGAGAGTGGATGGTGCTAGCAACTTAAAATTCTTCCATGTTATGTTAAAAGTGTGACAAGCCAGAAATCAAATCCTGAAGGTGAGGGACGACGAAGGAAGATGCATAACCAATCAGCAGGAGATTACTGTTGCTTTTGTTAATCACTTTGAAAAGAAGTTCAAGAAGCAGACAGTGGAGATGAGGGAAGATCTGATGAGCTTAATCTCTAGCTGTATTTCAGATCAGGAGAATGCTCGATTACAAGCCTTACCCTCAGAGAGGGAAATCAACCAAACCATTATGGAGATGAAATCGGAGAGTTCTCCGAGCCCAGATGGATTTTTTGTTGTTTTCTACCAAAAAGCATGGCACATCATCAGGCAGGACTTGGTTAGAGTTGTTCAGTTTTATTTTAAAAATGGTAAGCTGGCCAAAGGTATTAATTCTAGCTTCGTCACCTTAATTCTCAAATGTAAGGATGCTAAAAGGCTAAAGGATTTCAGGCCAATTTATTTGAGTAATGTTTTTTACAAAATTGTTACTAATAGATTAAAAGAGCTTATGCCTAATATGATTTCGGAGGAGTAGGGGGATTTCCTTGCAGGGAGACATTCAAGACAAAATTATTATAGCCTCGGAGCTAATGAATGAACTCTCTATCAAAAGAAGAGGGAGTAATTTTGGCCTGAAGGTGGACATCACTCAAGCTTATGATTCCTTAAGTTAGGACTTCTTGTTTGCTGCTTTGGAAAGATTTGGGTTTGCTGCCTCTTGGTGTGAATGGCTGAAAGATATCTTCAGTAGTGCGTGGATGTCTGTTCTTGTAAACGGTAGTCCGGAGGGTTATTTCAAAGTGGAGAGGGGTCTTAGGCAAGGGGATCCTTTGTCTCCCTTCTTGTTCATTTTAGCGGAAGAAGTCCTTAGTAAAGCTCTCAATGATGCTCAGAATAAAAGCAGGATTCAGCCCATGGTAGTTATTAAAGGCTAGCCAAGCCCATCCCATTTGCTCTTTGCAGATGATATCTTTCTTTTTTGCAATGGAAGCGTAAGATACCTAAGGAATCTTGAAGACATCTTGCTTTCTTATCAGGTTGCTTCGGGCCAGGTGGTGAGTAGGGAAAAAAGCAAGGTTTTTTGGGGGGATTTACGAATGTTCGTCGAGAAGCCACTAGTGAAATGTTCTGTATCAATGAGGGGCTTCTTCCTGATACATATCTTGGAGTCCCTATTTTTCAAGGAAGGGTTAAAAAAAGCCATATTTGGCTTGTTGTGAAAAAATCTTATCTAAAGTTGCTGGCTGGAAGGGAATTCTTCTTTATTTCTAGTTTAGAGTTGTTCTCATAAAGTCTGTCCTTAGCAACCTCACCATCTATAGTATGACAGTGTATAAATGGCCAGTAGAAGTTATCAAAAAGTGTGAAGCACACCTCAGAAACTTCTTATGGTTCGGGGACCCTCACAAGGTAAAGAAGATCACAGTTTCATGGTAAAAAGTATATCTCCCTAAATCTGAAGGAGGGCTAGGAGTTAGAAGGCTTGGCTTTGTGAACAAAGCTTTTTTAATGAAGATCCTCTGGAAAATTATGACCTTGTCAGAGCAATGGGCTAAATTTCTGCTAACTAAATTTACCAAACCTAGCGGGAGATGGGCTAATTCTTTTAAAAAGTCTTCAGTGTGGGTGGGATCAAAATTGGCTATAAAGGATTTAGAATCCAATTATAGATGGCTGGTGGGCAATGGTGAGAACATCTCAGTATGGAATGAACTTTGATGCCACGAAAACCCTTTAATAGAGATTATTTAGCTGGAGGGTAATCCTTGGCCTCTGAGTGCTAAGGTTAAATATCTGATTTTTAATGGTAAGTGGTGCATCCCCATTCAAATGCAGGAAGTGTTAACGCATGCTGGCATCTTCTCCATTGACTTACCTACCATGGAGGATGACTTGAGAGTCTGGGTGCCGGATCCTCAGGGAATTTTTTCGGTCGCTTCTGCTTATGAAACTATCAGAGAGAAAGGCGTGGAGGTCCAATGGGCTGGTTAGGTTTGGAGACTATGTGTTCACCCAAACTTGGTTGCTCGTGTGTGGAAGACCCTAAGTGGGTGTTGTTCTATAGATTTTATGGTGCAAAAAAGAGGTGTTATGTTAGCTTCCCAGTGTCACCTCTGTAGGCAAGAGGTGGAGAGTATCGAGCGTATGCTGTGGGAGTGTGTCTTTGCTAAGAGCCTTTGGTCCTGGCTTGACTCCATCTTCAACTTGGGTCAGGGTATTAACTTCTTGGACCTTATGAGGAAAGAAACTAATTGTAGCCCTGCTGTAAAGGAGATTTGGTTGGTGACTGTCCTAGGGATTATTTCGGAGATATGGAATGCACGCAACATTTATGTTTTTTAGGGTGTTAAACCTTCTATGAACAGGGCTAAGTCGAGAGTTTTGTTGAATGTCTTTGATTGCTACCCTAGGATGAAAGGATCTATGAATAACTCCATGTCTGACTGTCTTATTCTTAGAAAGTGTGGTGTGGGAGGTAGGCCAAGTACGGGTTTACAGGTAAAGGAGGTGTTTTGGATACCCCCAGACAAAGATCAAATCTTAATTAGCTGTGATGGTGCGTCCCTAGGGAATCCTGGTCGAGCTGGGATTGGGATTTCTGGTAGGAACTGTAGGGAGGAATTTGTGGGGGGCATCTCAGCTGGTTTGGGTGTCTGTTCCTCCTATAGTGCTGAAATCACAGCTATTATATTTGGGTAAGAATGGACTATTGAGAATGGGTGGAGGAATGTCTGGGTGGTTGGTGATTCAAAGGCTGCTATTCATACTTTCTCGTCTGACAAAGTCCCGTGGTTCATCAACAATAGGTGGGTAAGATTCAAAGCTTTTAACCTTGTGGTTAAATTTGCGCACATAATCAGGGAAGTTAACTTCACTGCAGATTGTTTTGCAAAGCAGGGAGCGAGATTGGAGGCTGGGGAGAAAGTACTGTATGATGAGAGACCTCCTTTCCTCAATCGGCTTGAATTTTCCAGTGATAAATATTATAGGTTTAGGTAGAGCCTGGGGCTCTTTTTGTCCTTGTTTCTTGACCGCTTGTGAGGCTGTTTTTATTTTTGCTTCGGGACCTTTTCCTGTGTTCCTTTTTGTTCAATTTTTTTTAATAAAGTTTCTCTTATAGTTGAGCAAAAAAAAAGCTGAGTGAGCTATGCACATCCATCATCTAACCTGAGTATTTTGTTTAAATTTAAAGTAAAAGCAAAATTACAAGTCTCACATACTGAAACCCAAAATTAGGATATGAGGAGGCCTAAGGGCAACTGTAGTAAAATCCTCAAAACCTTAAAATTGGAGGATTAGAAACCTCCAATGGATTCCTCAAATCTCCAATCATCCAATCCATCCTCAAATTTGAAGAAAACGATGGACTTATGAATTGCTCATAATTTTTTTTTTGAAACCCTTTTAAATACCTAAACCCAGCTCGCACTTCTCCTCACATATCTTTCCCTCTCACTCTACTGTTTTTCCATTAATTCTCCCTTCTTTTACTCCCTCATCCATACTCAATAGTATTTGGTTCCAACAAGTGAGGCCAATAGATGCGCATCTAAGTACTATACAACTAAAGACGTGGCGATTTGCAAAGCTTATTTGGTGATTAGCACAGATGGAGAAAGCAAGTCAAATAAAACAAACATTATGGGAGTGAGTCTTCACAAAATACATAAAATCGCATCAAGATCGCGATGCCCAAAAATAAATAGATTCGTGAGTGAGTGAGGGATTGAAATGTATGAATTGGACGAAAACCAATCGATGGAGATTTCTCAGTAGCTTTCGTAGGAGAGAAAAATACCTTTTTTTTCTCTGTTAATGGCAGAATAGGAGGAGAAGAAGAGAAAACATGTGAGGAGAGGAAGTTGATGGCATTAGGGGTTTTGTAGGGTTGATAGACTTCTGATTGATAAGTTGTGGCACCGAATTAGACAAATAAAAACGGACTCTCAGTGTCGATTGCCGAGTCTCAGTGCACATAACTACATAAGCAACAATATAAAAACTCTACCGAAACTCAAATTAAAGAAATAGAATTTTAAGAGGTATAAGTGTGTTTTAGAAATGTTTTTAGTAGATTTTACGTACACGACAAATAAAACAAATTATCAACACTTTGACATTAAATTTTAAAAATCAACCAAAATAATTTTACCTTGGGAGATTTTTCTCTGATTCTTTTTCCTTCTTGTTAAATCAAAGTTTGAGGCACAGATCTTACCTTCCTTTGTCAAGCTTTTGAAAGGATTGACATTCTTTTTCTTTTTCTTTCTCTCTCTTATAAACTACCGAATTAATTAATTTTAGAGGTATTTAGGGTTGGTTAGAATAATTTGACCAAACTTGATGAGTGCTAACAAGAAATGGAGCCTACCAACAACAACAAATGAATTGTTTGGGGGCACCCTCACCCGGACCAACCAACAAAATTTTGTTAGGCGCCCATAAAATCACTTTTCACCAAATTGAAACCATGAATCCAGGATGGAGTTGGTCACGGATCGGTCGGATCCAACTCGACCAACTTTCACTCACGGGTCCTGTGATACGACTCCAATCTGGAATGATTTATGCCCTAGTATTGCGTCCCACGCTGACCGTGTACACCACATCCAAAAAAAACCTAATGCAGAACTCCTCGAAGGTTGTGTCGTTATGAGAGCTACGTGGCAGAGTCTGCTGGAGGCTCTGAGTCCCACATAGAGATTGGCCCCACAATCCAAACTATTAAATCTACTCCGTGCTTACCAGCTAAGCAAAAAAAACCCGTACATCAATAATATGTTTGATCTTTTGGATTCCTTAGTTGAATCTCTATAGTTCTTCACGACTGAAAATAAAGGTAAATCAAAATCAGATCTCTTTAATCTCTCTAACACTTCTTATCACTTCTTATCACTTCTTATCAGATCGAAGAAATTTGATTTTGAGTTCTCGATCTGATCCTTGTTTTGTATATTTCTATTTTTTCTTTTTTTTGTTTACTGATTTTTTCATTCATTTTAGCTCTGAAAGTTTCGATCTGATGAGGAAAATTAGATTAGTAGTTTTAGATCTTCATTTTTGTTGTTGTGGTTGATGTGTTTCCGGACGCAGCGGTTTACCGATCTCTTCCTGGAACTGGTTAAAATGGAGGTTGATGATCGCCAAATGAAGTCAAAGAACAAATACAGGAATCGGTCGATAAACCTCTGCATCCGGCGCTCACCATCTTTCTCTCTTTCTCTCTGTAGACTGAATCTTACAGATTTGATGAAGACGTTCTTTCTTGACGTTCTTTCTTTCTCAATTAATATAGTAGTGTTCAGTAGTTATGAAATTCTTGCAGCAGGTCTCAATTATTTCTGAGCATCTTTATCTTATTATTATATGTTTGCCTTCCTGTTTCCGCAATAACTTCATTTTCTTCTAACTGTTATGCTTAGAGTACATATTTATATCTGTTTGTGCAGTTTCTCATTTGAAGAACCCTAAAAAATGCAATTTGACAAGGAATTTATGATTTACAAAACTTCCCTGAATGAAGCTTTAACTTGTTTCTGGAAATAGGAAAATTCCCCTTTCAAATTTGAATCCAAGAAAGAAAGAAAGAATATTTTGACCTAAACAGTGTTGTTGTTGATTGTCCTTTGATCTTGGTGATGAAGAAGAGATATTCTCTGTTTTATGTGTGCGGATGTGGACTTATTGCTACTTTCTTTCAGGGAAATGGTGGGACAGATTTTAAGGGATCCACAACCCATCATTGTCTAGTCATCATGGATGGGACTGTCATTGTTAGGTTTAACCTAACCAATTTTCTTTTGTTGTAAATCATCTTGTTCAAATCCATTGTTGATTTCTATTTTAATTTGATTTCTTAGGGTTTCAATTACAAGCATGCTTCAATCAAATTCTTGTTTAGATGACACTGTATCTTGATGATATAAACTTCTCATGTTATCCCCCATTTGTTTGTGTTTTTTTTTTTTCTTTTTTCCTCAAATGGCCAGGTATGATCGATAAGAACAATAAATTTCATGAATTATTATTTTCTTTGGAATCCAATTTTATGTATATTTAAGTTGTGCTATAATTTTATGTTGGAGTTGAAGAACTAAAGACATAGTTAGAAACATCATCAATAGAAAACATTTTGTTTGACTTGTAATTTGTTTTCGTGTTTTGCTGTTACTAGCTTATTGTTTAATCAAAACCAAGTTCTATTAAGTTGGTTAGGATCGGCAGCCAAGCTCATTTAGTCAAGAAAAAACCAACATTTTTGTGAGCCCATAAAAACATGATTTAAGGAAGTAAGGTTATTCTCCTTCTGACATAAATCATCCTCTAATAAAATCACTATGTTATACGACTTCTAACCTTATTAAAATATTAGTTAAAAATTAAAATAATCAATCAATATTTGTATGGTTAGGATTTTAAAATAATGTGACTTTCGGTTAAGATAATCTACACAATTATTTTTTAGGGATGCCTAGCATATTGCAAAGCTTTGTGTTTTTTGCAAAATGCCATAGTTGGCCAAAATTGCCATATTTTCCCAAAATTGTAATACTTATGGCAACTCTAGTGGAGTCCCTAAACTGCTTGATCAAGCAGTTTTGGGCACTCGAGTGGAGTTCCTTAACATCTTAAAATAGATCTCTTGCCACTAGTTTAGGGATTCTTAGTGGAGATTGGAACGAATGAGCGCCACACTGAAGGAATGAGCGTGGCGCTCAATGGTTGAGCGTTACACTCCTTCAATTAGCGTAGGTATTTTTTATTCCTATAAAATAGGAAACTAACTTTTCTCTCTTTCTTTTTCTATTTTTTCTCCTTAAAAAAAAGCTAACAAGCTATATCTCTCTCTCCTCCTTTTTTCTCTCTCTTTCCTCTATCTAATTTTTTTCTTTTTTTTTTAAACCCATTTTAAGGGATTACCACTAAAGCAAAAACACCTTTTAACCTCTAGGGTTGGACATTAAGGGGATTTATTTTTACATATCCCACTAGACTTGTCCTTAAAGGGAGATTCGACTTGTTGTTCCACTATTTTTTTTACTAGCAATAATAACTCGTGTCGACCCGTAATTCGTTGTGCGTTTTTAGTTGTCTAAAACCTGCTCGAACATATGTTAGTTTGCGAGACACATGTCGATTTGCCTTCGTTATGTTGACCGTGTATTGTCTGTACCTTGTACTTACATCTAAAATATTATTTTTGTTATTTTTAAATTTAGTATCAGTGCTTGGTCTCATTTTGAAGATTTTTGCAAATCTTTTTCAAAAATATAAATTTTGTCAAAAACTGAATTGTAGATAAAATATTATTTAAAAAATTAATTGTACATAAATTTATCTTTCCTCAACTTGTACACAATCTTTTTGCCCTATGTGTACATACCATTTTTTAAATACAAATTCACACTAATCATAGGTCCTTTAGATTACCCATGCCTTCCGCACATAACACATAACATTTCTCATTTTTGTTGTTTGTGCTGTGTTTGTACTTAATACCCCAAAAACTAATTTGGTAGATTAAAAGTTATGACATTTTTATTTAAAAAAATAAAGAATAGACAAATTTCTCTTTCCTCAACATGTACACCTTTCTTTTACTCCACATATATATAACCTTTCATCTACAAACTCATATTAATCTTAAGCCCTTTAGATACTCATCATTTACCAAATGTGCGATATACTCACGAAGGATAACTCGTAATTGTGAGAGAATAAATCTTGAGCATGCATTCTTTGTTTTAAGACCGCTATATTTTATTAAATAAATTAATAGCTATAAATTCTTATACCATGGTGGGGTTCTCGTGGAGATTATAAAATGTTTGATTTTCTTTGTGAGGATAATTTCAACCCATGTAGATAATCATCACAAGGTGTCACAGATTTTTAAGGCCATTTATAGCGGTGCAAGAGTAAAAGTTAAATTTGGCCTACTAAATATACCTTACATATCTGAGTTACACATTGGAAGAAAGTTAAGTTTGCAAAAAAAAAAGAACTATTTTAAGAACGCAAGCGCTATTTAAAAAAAAAATTCGAAATTCCGGACGATGTCCCTAGGGTTCGTCTGATGAAAGACGACACTTAGGGACACCGTCTGGATTTTCAAATTTTTTTTAAATGACATTTGTGTCCCTAAATTTTTTTTTT
>MVGT01002801.1:208507-235248 GCA_002174775.1 Macleaya cordata | reverse complement strand
GTCTGGCTAAAAAATCTGGAGATCCAAATGTAGATCGCCAAATTTAGCTTGACTTGGGCACTTGTAGGGTCCGTTTTCATTTATACCAACCTCAACTACTGTACTTTTTTTGTAAATTTGGACAGATGTTGTGACCACTGTGGATGCCCTAAAACTTTTAAACCCATGTAAAATTGGTTAAATTGATAATGAAATAGATGGTTAAAAAAGCACAAGAATTTATTCAATTTCCTATTGGGTTAAAGGTATCCGAAAACTGTGTTATTATTATTAGTTTTTTTGGGAACGTCTAAAACATCCGACATTAGTTGATATGCCCTTTAACTAATTCAAAGTAATGATTAACTATAGGTGCATATTAGCACCAACTACTTTTATAAATTTTTTTCCACATAAAATTGTCATAACTTTAAAAATATAATATATTTTTCATAAAAATTATATTTTTGAAAAGCATTTGTTGAGATTTGACCACACAAAAATATTTTTTTCTGAAAGAAAAATTATGTAAATTTGTTTTTGCATAACATAAAACTATGTTTTTAACTAGTTTTAAAATAGGTTGCATCCAAATTTGAATTTGCATGCTTTAAAACAAGATAACTTCAAAAGAAGAAATATAGATCTCGACGATTACCTTCCAAACATATAAATTTCATAAAAAACAATTACAAAAAACAGTAAGCAAAAGGCAAAAATATTTTTGTACCTTTTCTGTATATGCAAAATATTTTTGCACAAATAAATAAAGAACTACTACAAGTTCATTTTATCTAGATTGCATCTAAATTCGAATTTTTGCTAGTCTCAAAACTAGTTAAGAATGCTTTCGAAATATATAAATTTCGTCAAAATATGTTACTCTAAACAGTAGGGAAAAAATATTTTTGCATGTTTTATGCATATACAAAAATATTTTTGTATAAATTTAGCTATTTTTTTAAAAAAAAATATTATTAACTGGTCTAATTTTGAAAAAAAAAGATAACTAATTTTCTCTCTCCTACAGCTATGCAAGTTAGAAAAAAATAAAAATGTGATTGAAAAAAATAATAAGGGTTAAACCAGAACATTAAAAAGAAAGGAATGAATTAAATAGAATTAAAAAATATTTAAAAAGACTAAACAGATTCAAAAAGCTTTAAAAAATGTATTTTCGGTTTATTAAAAATCTTGTAGACCAAATGGATTCAAAATGTTATATATTAGGTGTTTTGGTTATTTTTCCTTTTTTTTTTTGAGGATGTTATACATGATGAGCATATAATCTTGAAAAAACTCTGCCAATTTAAGTCAGCTCCACCTCCACCCATGTGTCAGTGTATAAGGTGTAAGAAATGCAACTTTATAAGGTTAAAGTTATTAGGACTGCGATTTTCTTTTTCTTTCTTTTTTATTAGGGTAACCCACTAATTGTTAAGGGGTGACCTACTAACAGCTATGGGGTAACCCATGAACTATTCAGGGATAATCTGTTGATTGCTATGGGGTAACCCACAAACTGTTAAGGGAAAATCAGTAACTATTAAGGGGCGACCCATTAGCAATTAAGGTGTTGTTTGGCTTGACATATTAAGAAAAAATATTTTACTTATGTGCTGTTTGGTTTGACATATTAAAGAAAAAGTGTTTTTCCTTAAGTGTTGTTTGGTTAGGCATAATTAAGAAAAAGAGTTTTTCTTAAGGAATGTTTGAATTGAGTTAGGATAGGTTAGGGTATAAAGATTTGGATTAGGAGGTGTTTGGATGTGGACATGGTTAGGGACTGTTTGGTTGGTTCACTCCAACCAATAACCCAACCCAGTCGCCCATATACAGACCCGTTGGTCCGATCCGACAACCCCATAACTTGACCAAAATTGTCGACCCGATAACCTAATTTTCAAACTTGTTTACTCGGTCCGTGGACTCGCGGTCCAACCGTGGGTCAGCTCGCAGGCTAGAGCGACCTAACCCATTCAACTCGCACATCAACCCGACTAGACCAGATCGGACAACACATGGTTCAACCTATGAGTTAGCCTGTGGTCCAACAAGGTTGTGGCATATATGGAGTGCACGTGTGTGCATGCGTGTGGTGCATCTATGCATCATACGTGTGTGCGGTACACAAGCTCGACATATGTGTGTGATGTTGTGTAGTGGGAGCTAGTGCGTGTGCGGTCCACACGTGTGCACGAGTGTAGTACCTTGTTGTCCAATGCACGTGTGCTGTGAACGTGTGTAGTATGAAAGTATGATCAAGTGCTCCTCACAGACGGTCATTCTGGTCCAGCTTAGCTAGACCAAGCCAAACCGAACCAAACGGGGCGAACCGGGTTAACCTGACCTAGATGGTTCGACCAGAAAATTACCTATTAACTAATAAGGGCTGACCCAGTCAATTGCTGACCTAACCGGTTTGTCAATTGACCAAGGGTTTACCATTGATCAGAGTTGACTTATACGACTTAGACCGAGTAAGATTAGTCAACCGACTCAATCCGAGTCAGACTAGTCAGGTGACTCAACCTAAGTCAGACTAGTCAGGCAACTCAAATCAATCCGAACTAGACAGACCTAGACCCTGAAAAATTGTTTTTCAACTTGTGACTCCGGTTTGTTAGACCAGAGTCGGTACTTGCCTTTGCCGGTCCATTCTATGTCAATGCATAATCTGTTTTTGACAGATATTGAAGAAATAGTTTTTTCTTCAGGGGTTTTATTTTTAAAAGAGTTTTAAAAAGGTTTCTTTTGCTGAAATGAATAAACCAAGCACCAAATTAATCCCTATATGTGATAAATTGCGTACAAACTCTATGTGATAGAATTTTGTAGTTACAAATCTATTGATCAATCAATTAAATAATCAAGAACTCCATACTATATACATGTGATGTATATGGACTTAGTTGATACATGTGATGTATGCAACACTTTTAGGCTCTGAATTATATACATGAGATGTATAATTACATACAATAAATATATGCATTAAATGTATAATTTATATGTATTTGTTTTTTGAAATATGTGTTGAATTATTACCATTAGATGTTTAATAATGTGTAATTTTTATATTGTGCATTATATGTATGAAAATATAATAGAATTTACACAAATGCACATTTTTCTAAAACTTTAAAATATATCCCTCATTTTAATTAATTAAGCGGGAGAGAGATTGTGTTCATGAAAACACAATCCCACGACCCTCCACCATCGGTCCAAGAATAAGGCTAGGGGTTTAATGCCCATAGGAATAGTACAACCTAACAGCTTATTGACTTGGATTACTTTAATAAGCACGATATTCGGACTAGAGTATAGAAAGAGATCTCCCATAGGAGACTGTTTCTATATCTTATAACATTATGAACTGAGATGGTGGACCACACTTATGATGAATAAAGAATGTTTCCCATAGGAACGAGGATTTATCATTAATTTAGGGATCAGAACAAAATCGGATGTCAAAACAACTTTGACATGAGATGTCAGGATAGGTTTTTTTTTATGAAATGGGATTTCAACTATTTTGTTATAAATACAGATATCCCATAGGGTTGATGTCTATACACATAATCATTTATCTGATATTTATAGTAATAAGAGAGAATTACTATAAATTAAAGTTTTTTCAAACTCATGTTGCTTTAGTATTTCCTGTTTAGTAGTTGAATAGTTCTCACTTGTAACACATTCTAAATGTAAACCAATAAATTTGACATAAATCATGTGGACTAGATGTGAATTAGATATCTATCATTAAATGCAGTAAAGTACTTCATGTACTCTAGACTGTCTATCCAGGATTTACTGAATCCTATTATTGCCAGGAATTGATTGAAAAAATGTCATAGGTAGATGAAAAGTTGATATCTAAGTGTTATAACACTAACATCAGTACTTTACATTTACTAGTAACATTATAGAAAAAGTTGGGAATCAGAATCGTTCTGTTTGACAGATAACGATAAAAGTTATATGAACACTATGAGGTGTAGGAACATTAATTAATCAATATATACCTGATATGCTGGGACATTGTAGTTCCTTAGAACCTAACTAGATGTGTTTTCCGAGTAGATTCCTCTACATACTTTTCATGAAAAAGTAGAAAACATTCAAGTTGTATTCCGGTGATCATCATCTTTATGTATGTCTTTATGACATAGAACTAAAGAAGTAGTACCCAGTAATTCCTAAGGTTGATCGTATCGAGATGGTAAGTATAGGAAAAGTAATGCGATGCCAAATAGAAAATGTTTCTAAATACGGCAAAATAGGATACTAATCAATTAGAACAATAAATGATTATCATCGTGTACGAAAAAAAATATGAAAATGTGATTGACTATATTATATCTTTACATAAATAGGTATGCAGTCTATCTGTTCTAATTAAGTTTTGTTAAGAATGCATTAGATGATATTCATAGTTGTTTATTGATAACAATCCCTAGCTTTTCTCATTACACTTGGATGAATTATTTTTCTTGGAATTCGTTGAATAGATTGTTTCTTCAGTTATTTCAAGTTATCACTAAAATCTATAAACTTAGTCACTTTAATTTGAATACGATTCAGAGTTTAGTGATTAAGAGTTTCTTTGAAAGGAAGGTAGACGGTTTTAGCGATTGACTTATTTAGGTACTCATTATTATATGTGGAACCTTACAAAATTAAGAGGTAAATTTCGTCATTCGATGTGATCGTAAATGGAAAATACTATTTTGACTTATATGATACATACTAAGTTGAAAACCAATTTATTGCACTTAGATTCTTCCAGTAGAATAGTGTAATAAGTGAAGAAACATAATCTATATTGAATATGATGAAATCTATAGTGGATTATAATTCATTACTTTCTTCTGATGTATACCTTGGGTAATAGTTAATAGCCTTCCATTTTTAACTTATGAATCATCAGTTTCTTCGACAAGAAAATTGTAATTTAAGCTGAAGCCTATATGAATATTAACTGTAAACTTAAGCAGAAGCTTAAATTGTAATTTAAGCTGAAGCCTATATGAATAGATTGTTTCTTCAGTTATTTCAAGTTATCACTAAAATCTATAAACTTAGTCACTTTAATTTGAATACGATTCAGAGTTTAGTGATTAAGAGTTCCTTTGAAAGGAAGGTAGACGGTTTCAAGTAATTTAAGCTGAAGCCTATATGAATATTTTATCATGTCTTGGAATGGATGACAAATCAGAGTCAAGAGCAGAAGAGAATCTATTTATAGGTGTGCAAAAAGAGTTTGTATTTACAGAGTAAAGTTACGCTCCTAAGAATACTGCATACGTTGACACCAGGATATAAGCTGAGTCACAAGAATTACTTTATTCATCTCTAGAATATATAGGAACTTTATCGTAGTGGGAGGATTTCACAAAAACTCAATTGATTTTATTCTTGGAGGATGAGAATTCAATCCCTGTAACTACGAAAATGTTAATTTATTTCGAGACAATGGTTAACTGTTATGATAAGAGATGAATCTTTGGATTCTAATCGAGTCTGGGATCTTATAAAACTTTTATTTAATATTAAAACTATTGGATAAAGAGTTTACAAAGAACAAGAAATTCTGATGGATCATTGGAGAGACTTGCTGCGACCATATCATTGGCAGTCTTGATTAATTCAACAAAATATTCTTAGATTGCAAATAATGTTGATATTATCCTTCGAACAGGCGTATTGACATTGGCATTTTCCATCAAGATAAATATAGTTCATTACAGTAGGCTATGAGTACTTTGTACATTTATTACAGAAGTAGATGTCTCGAAGTTGATGCATCTGATTTAATTAAAAAATTAAGTTAGTTGATTTTAATTAAATATGGATGGGCTATGTATAAGATGTGGATGGTAAGTAATACTATTTCTAGAGCTATATAGTAATGACATAATGATCATTTATAATGATACATGAAATGTTATTAGGATTTGGTTATCTAATGAATGTTGATGTAAAAAGACTTTTTGAGAAATTCTTTCATTCTAGTGATCAAGCTTTGCTAGATCAGCTAACTAGAGTATTAATCTATCTCATAAAATTGTAAGGGTTAACAATATACTGATTTTGTTTGGAATGCACGGTTCAATAGAAAATGTTTCTGTGGTATTACTCTTTTAGAATCTTTGTCATATAAACATTGATAAAGGAAGTAAGGTAAAAGGTAGTTTCCTATGCTTCTACAATAGGAAGCCTCTCACATAAAGTGCAAGAGATAAAAATCAGATATTTGTCTTACAGGTGGGCTTAGTCAGCTAATGTTTGTCGAGTTTTGGTACTGAGATTTAGAAAGCTGTAAAGCATGACTTAGATAATCTCAGTTGGACTCAGAGTTGCGATATAGTCTACATAATAGTCTTATAATTGGTTGTATTAATTCTGACCTTGTGTCAGATTCAGATTCAAGAAATTCTATTTTTGGATGTCTTGGTGGATATCATCGAGTGGGAGAGTGTCTACCACAAATGCCAAAGACTTTACTTAGGCGAAATGGTTATCCAATATTGTATTTGTGAGAAACTTAGCAGAACCTCTACACTGAAGTTATGCTTGGTTGTTTTGATTCTCATGCTGATGAGAATACTTACAGATGCAGATTTCATGTTAATGAAACAAGTGTCACATACGAATCTTATTCTTATAAGATAAGTAGCAAGTGTGACATTAAATTCTTTTAGTGCAAGTGGGAGAATGTTAGGGTTTATGCCCTAAAACAATTTAAATTGACAAAATTGATAAATTATATTTATTAATGAGCATAATATTATATTATTACTTTATTCATATGATGGATTAAGTGTTGTTCACAAGATGATGTTGTAAGCAAATTATTTGTATGAAGTGTTCATACATAGAGAGATGTAATTTACTAATTCCTCATATTCTTGTATAGTTCATAGTCAGTGATGAATCTGAATAATTCATCTGATAAGACTGTAACACACTAGACTTCTATATTATAGGGTGATGATCTCCATCACCGGACTGGCGACCTAAGTCAGTGTGTTGGTGTATTTGAAATACACTGAACAGGTTAGATAAAATACTTTTTATGTTATTATCAGCACATAAAAAGATTCTAAAAAACATACTGATTGCAAATGTCCTAAATCCTGAGAGCAGAGTATACCTTACAAGTTGGTTTCTACTCACTTTGATCTACCAAACAGTGAGGTCAGACAACGCAAATGTGATCCAATATTCTGGGTAGGTTGGGTGGTCAAAATCACTTAGTGGGATTACTTTGTGTCAATAAGGAATCCACACCGAAATGATATTCCCTTGAGAGCCTAATCAAGAGTATTAATTATTCTAGACTGCGCAGTGATCTTATAAAATATTTATTGGATTATTAGAATAATTACAATGGTCTGATATGGCAGGCAAGGACTAAGATGTAATTACCCAAAAGGTGTTGTCATTAATAGCTAATGTTACCTTAGTGTATATTGCGAATATCAGTTAAGTGGATGAACTATTTGCTCGTATTAGCGAGTGAAGGGCTTCTGAATAATATTCATTTACTTAAGAGTATTTAGTTGCAGTTATTTAGTGGACTTAACTATAATTAGATTTATTCTTTGAGAACTATATGAGATATATGGACCTCAATGTAATAAATCAAAAGCTTAAGTAAGTGGGGACCATATAGACCTAACTTGGAGCTAAAGATATGGAAAGAGGGTCTTTCTCTATAAAAAGAGATAGGGTTCATAGGATATCCATCCTAACTTGTGTGTCTAAAACTCTCTCCCAAATTTAGAATTCAAGTTATGACCTTTATGGTTTTAGAAATCCAAAATTCACAGTATATTCCCGTTTGAATTTAAAATCGAGTTATGAGGCACTTCAGACCAGAATTAGAGATTCGCTATTTTACGCAAAATTGTAGAAAATTCGATTTCCTACAAAAAGCATATATCATATATGCGAATAAACGGTATGTATTTGATCTTCAAGTTAATGTTAATCCATGCATCCTTATGTGATCCTGTGAAGGGAAAATAGTTATTCGTTTCCGCTGCACAATTTAATCTAGATCCTATTTTCCATAACATATATAATTAAACATAGCGGTCTTAAGACAAAGAACGACTTAGATTTGTCCTTTAACAAATCTAGGTCATTCTTGATAACTAGGACAAACACATATAACTTTCTAATTAATAGCATATATGGTAAATAAAGAGTATATAATAGGTTTGAATTTGTAAATAAAAAAGGTGTTGTATAGGTGGAGTAAAAAAAAAGTGTACATGTGAAGGTGAGAGAAATTTGTCAACTCTTAATTTTTTAAAATAAAATTGTCATAACTTTTTATCTACAAATCGATTTTTGACAAAATTTATATTTTTGACTTGTCAAGATCTTCAAATTGAGACCAGATACCAGTACCAAAATTTAAAAAAAAATATAAAGTCTTTTGGATACGTATGTAGTTTGAAAGGGGTACAGATGACATATGGTCGGTATGTCGAAGGCATATCAACATGTGTCAAATGCATAAAATCGCATACTAACATATGCTAGAGCAGATTTTAGACGACGGAAACATACAATGAATTATGGATCGTGCTGAAGGCACGGCTTATTGCTTGAATATAATAAATTCAAAAATTTTAGTTTATGTATAACCATCAACGGTTGGAAGAGATCGACTAAAAATCATCCTATAGTTACTATTTAATGGCAATTCAATAAATAAAGAGTCTCTAAAGGTCATATGATTAATATCAGTTTGTAAAGAAAAAGTATGGTTCCACATGATGGAAAAAGGTGTAAATATGGAGGAGAGAGAATTTGTGTAGTCTTATTTTTAAAAAATATAAAAATGTCATAACTTTTTATCTATAAATCAATTTTTGACAAAATTTATATTTTTGAAAAGCTTTTTTGAAGATCTTCAAAATGAGACTCGTTACTAATACTAAAATTTTAAAACAAAGAATATATATTTTAAATATTATGCAAAAAATCTAAAATTTAAAAACAAAAAAAAATACATATCGCTACTCTCGACAAAAAAATATATTTTAAGCGTTCTTGAAGATCTTCTAAATAAGACCAGTCACCTTCTTTTTACGACAAATATGAAAGTGAATATACGCTCTATGGTTAATGAATTAACAGTATGTCTTTGTAACTATGGTTAAGGATCACACTATCACCTAATAAAAAATTAAGTGGTGATAAAGTACAAAATAAATATCTCTAACAAGAGTATGACTTATTCGATTCTTAATATGCGGAATTAAGAACAAGAATTGAATATTTCAATCTCACAAAAAAGTAAGGAACTATGCACAAGAGATTTTATTTACGATGAAAACTCAAATTGGAAAAAATCTTAGGACCTAGTCCAGCAAAAATCCACTAAGAGTTATTGAAAACTTACAAACCGATTTACCACTCGATGGATACAATTTACGACTCCTTCTACGCTCCAATCAACTACAGTGTACAGTTCTACCACGACTTCGAACTCCATGAACCGCCTCTTAGTTGAATACTAATGTAGGATCCACGAAAAAACTTTTTCCTTCGACCGCGAACGACGGAAGAGAAACGATTTCTCATATTCCTAACTGGGAGTCGAATCGTCTATTGTGCTTATGGAGTTGCCACCTGATTAATCTGGAAATCAGGACCCGGTTTTGGAAAATCGTTTTGTTTTAACAGAAAAATTTATCAATCTTTCGACTAGTCTGGTCTACGTAGAGAGATTCTTGGTAAGGGAATCTTAGTACGGGTCGAAAAGGTGTTAGACAGCCGACAACTACCCGATCGTGAGATCGGCCTCTACTTCACAACTAAGGGTATTTAGGTAGAATTTTATGATTAAAAATTATTTCCTTACACTAGAAAAGAGTGTGTACAAGAAAAGTAAGTTCAAGCCCCTCTAATATATGTTTCATGCAATTGAGGTTTTGGGGCAAAAAGTAAAATACACTCTGACACGTAAACTCAAATTTACGTGTCGCAGAATTGCAAATAGACTTGCGTCTATTCACATACAAGTAATGTTGGTCGTGAACCTCTCTTCACGGCCAACGAGAAAACAAGGAGATTCATCACGACTATGCAAACCTGGAAGCACAGTGGACTAGTCCTGCGATGAAGTGTAAATGGACTCTGGATCATTCACACATGAGGTGGAATACGCATAACCATGAGTTATATATGGGAATATTGGGGCCCATATACGTGCTCAAAATACATGTAGCTAAACTGGAAAGCTGCGCGTACGCACTCATGATATACAAGTATTTTTATTTTGAAAATCGATGACACGCGCAAATTAGTTATGCTCGTGACCTAACTGGGATTTCTTTGAAGACATGCGTAAACTGGGATACATGTGGCAATGAGACGCTCTTTCGTTTGAAAAAATGAATGGCATGCCTCAGGGAAGATCTACAAGTCCTAACTAGAATTTCTAATCCCTAGCATTAAGCACGATCCAAATACTAATGCAAATGATTATGTGATATGCTTTAGGAAAGATTTTTAGTCATAAGTAGGATTTCTAATCCCTAACGTTAAGCATGATCCAAGTTCTAATGCAAAATGATTATGTAATATGCTTTAAGGAAGATTTAGAGTCCTAATTAGGATTTCTAATCCCTAGCGTTAAGCATGATCCAAAATCTATTGCAAAATGATAATTATGTGATATGCTTTAGGGAAGATCTAAAGTCCTAACTACGATGTCTAATCCCTAGCGTTAAGCATGATCTAAAATCTAATACAAAATGATGATTATGTGATATGCTTTAGGGAAGATCTAAAGTCCTAACTACGATTTCTAATCCCTAGCGTTAAGCATGATCCAAAATCTAATGCTTTGATTAGTAGAAAATATTATTTCTTTTCTTTATTTCAAAAAAACTTGATTATTGCAAAAGTGGGGTTAGTCTAAGAATTAACTCAACTAATCGAGTGTGCAAGACCATCGACGTGGCGTAGGCACGCATGCCACACTTAGGAGTGTCAATCCATTGTGGTCACATTTCGACGAGTTTAGGTAAATTCCTAGCCTATTCCTGAAATTAACACACAACCCTAATTTTAATGCATTTCTTAAACTAAGGAGCCTAACTTAGATTAACTAATCTAAGAGAGAGAAACCTAGTTCAATTTTATTTGATTGGTTAGAGTTTTGAATTAGGGTTTTAGGCATATCCGAGCCCAAAAGAGAAAGGTGGGCCTGAGCAAAGATGTGTTTTTGCTAGGCCCACATAAGAAAATGGGTTTATGAAGCCCAATTCCAAGTTGGGAGTTTAAAACTCATAAGACAAGCCCAACAGTCAACAAAAATGTAGAGTGGGTTTGCTTGAAGATGGGTTTACTAAGCCCATAAAGCTTATTTGAAGTTTTATTCTTATTATTAGTTGATTTCTAAGGCACACCATCAAAAGTGACAAGTTTCTAATGTAAACCCTGGGGTTTCACCTAAAACTAAGGTTGATATACTTCAATTTAAACCAACAAAACAAAGTATTAATGTGAAATTAGCAAAGTAAGCATTTTTACACATCAAACATTCACTTAGACATTTCATCGAACACATTTAAGATGTATGTTCAAACTATCATAACTACTTTATTTCACAACCTTTTTGAGCCATTCTTGAGCCTATTTTGTGTATTTTTTCATGATCAACAAGACTACATTTTTACATTTTCCATTCCATACTTGTATGAAAAGATTCTAGCACGTTTTTAGCCTTTTTTTATGGTATAGTGACTTGAAAATAAATTCCATGCACCCAAATGCTAGATAATATGGTTAAATGGTTAATATTCTTACTAAACATGTCATTTTTAGTGAATATTAACTAAACTAGTACTTATCTAAAATGATACTTGAAGATTCATATATATTAAAAATGATGAAAAAATCACTAACAATGTTATATTTATTCTAGGAAGAGTAACTAACTAGTACATCACAACAAAATAATAAGATGAGATTCATGAAATGACAACATTTATTCACTTTCTTTTTTTAAACCACACCATACAACACTTAAAAAGGAATCTCTACACCAAGTAAAAAAGGGGGTGATAATCACCTACTTATTTTGCTTAAGATCCACCAATGAGAGAGTGAAGAAAACCCCTTTGATCAAACCTCCATCAAGCCATGATTTTTGTTGATGATAAATAAAAAAGAGTTTCTTTTAAAAAGTGAAGTAGTTTACTACTAACTCTCTCTTTATCTCTCTAAACCAAACATAAAATAGAAAGAAAGCTCAATTAATTGGAGTTCTTCCCATCATGAGTAAGATTTGATGATGTTGGAACAAGATTAGTGGGATTAGGTGAGGTGTGTGGTGTAGATGGTGATGGATTAAGGGTAAAGATAAAGTGTCAGGCCAAGAACTAATGAAAATAGATTTGTTATCACCTAATCTCAACCACCTAAATGAAAATAAATTCACTCAAAATGGACAAACACTCACCAACATTCTTATACTAGATCTACTTCTCTCCTTTTTTACTTGAATCTTATTCCAGTTCAAACTCAAAGCTAACTATTGAATGCATTTAATCTAATCTATTGAATGCTCCTCCTATGAAAACTATTCAATGCTTTCCCTTGAGATGTATTGAATGCCCTCTTACTTGAGATTTATTCAATGCCTCCTTACTTGAGAACTATTGAATGCTCCTAAAAGATCTCTTGAATGCCTCTACTTGCTAGAGATCTCCTCTATTTATAGAAAAAAAAGAGGTTGGTGGGATGTAAACAAGATTAGGATTAAGGGGCGAGAGTGGATGAGAGAGATCTAAAAAAATTGGGTGGAAAAAAGGGCAAAAATTAGGGTTTTATAGTCTTTTCAATCGTAGCCGTTAGATCTATCCAGATCTAACGCTTCAGCCAAAACGGCTTATGGAGAGCCGTTGGCAAATTTCAGGGAATATTCCAACGGTTCTCCCCCTTTGAAAACTAGTCCCGGGTTCGTTCTAAATTCGATTCTTGTTCTGATTTTGATTTTAAGCTCAAATTAAGTCCAATTTTTATCAAGTTTTTGAAATTTCTTGATCTTGATCATCAATTAAAGACTAATTAAGTTTTAATTAAGCTTGGAGAATCCTAATGTGGTCAAATTAAGGCCAAATTGAAGACATTTTTTGGGGGTTTTCACTCAATCCTTCAATTAGGCTCAAATTTGAGCCAAAGTGAACTCAATAAAGTTAAATTGAGTCAAGTGAGGATCCAATTGATTGAGTCACGGGTCAATGAACACTGATGTGGTCCAACTAAAGTCAATCCGGGTCCGAATTTTGGGAGTTTTCACCCGATTCGTTCAATGAGGCCCGATTTGGGCCAAATTAGGCCAAATTGAATTAGGGGAACATCAAATTGAGTTGGTGCAATGATTGATTGGATTGAATTAGAGGTGGTTAAGGCCCGATCTCACATTTCACACCGAATTTTGGATGTTTAGCATCCGGGGGCGAAAATTGGTGTCTACAACTATTTCTCACGCATACAACTTAGAATTCACTAAGCCAACGTGAACGAGCTGCGCATACAATCCAAGTTCTGCACCTTGAACCAAGTACTTGAACCCTACGAGCACATCACCATGAACTTGACACCTCAAGCTCAATCACCAAAATTCCACTGAAAAACCTAAACTAAGGTTTTGACTAAGATAGGAAGGATTTTGTCATTTTCAACAAGTTTGGAAACTAAGAATATGAGTTATGCTATCCAATAACTTGTTAGGAGTTGGGGTGAATGGTTGATGAAAATAGTTCAAACTCACTCTATTTATAATGGTGTTTAGATCTAGATCTAGAACATCCCATGTGATGAGTAATTTATTCATTTTCTAGATCTAGATCTAGAACACACCAAGTATAATGAGTGGTGTTTCTAAATCAAGAACACACCATTTATGGTGGTGTTTCTTTTTTATTTAGAATTACATCACACAACGACTAATGATTGATGTTTTTCCTCTTTTAGTTTAAGAACTTTATTTCACCATAAGTGATATTTTAGAACACATCACATTACCTTATGTGAGTGGTGATTTGTATGTGTAGATCTAGATTTATATAACTTATATTAATGATTAGAAGTTCATAATATATGGTGAACTAAAATATTCATGGAAGGTTTTTAGAATCATTCAAATAAGTTTAAAGATGGTTAAAAGTTATAAAAATCATTTAGTACACATGCTTGGTTTCGAAACCAAAACTCATCTGGAGTCAAAATAACACTTTAGTAACTTTGGTTTCGAAACCAACATGCCAAAAACCATCTGACATTATTTTTCAGCTTTTGTTTCGAAACCAACAATCTGGTTTCGAAACCAACTCTTTGTCACAACAAAAGGTGACTGTTTCCTTTAAAAGCGTGGTTTTCTGACAGAATTTGTCCAAACACTAATTTTAAGGGGTTTTGACATCTTTTACCATTCCATACTTTCTCATATGATTCAATATGAACTAACCACTTATGGTATTGAGTTTTTAAGTCACTTACCATCCTAAGATGATTTCCAGTGGTGAGTTGAGCTTCATGGAGTCTTTGCTTCGCAACGAACCGAATGACTCACTAACTCTAACTCAAATTACATTGACCTTCTTGAGTTAAATTTGACATGAAATTCGACAAATATGACATGAGTGGACTCATGTACGTAATAAAATGAACAATATATTTTAGACTCTTTAAAGCATGTATTAGAGTATAATTTAGACGATAAAACACAAGACAAAATATGGACCGTGCCGAAGGCACATGTTACAGCTAGTTGTCTTATAAATTACACAATATTGGGTTGAAAGCCATTTTTTCTAACATTTTGATGGAGAAAACATGCATTTTTTGGTTTGTAAGCATGGTCCCTGCTATTTAGCTTTTTGTAAGCTTTGTAGTTAGTTTATTTTTAAAAAACTGTAAATAATGTGGTACCTAAACTACCATTTCCTTTGCTAAAAGGTAGACTTCTAATTGTTTTTACTTGTGGTGACCGATGATGTGGCAGAGAGAGAAAATAATATTTTTTAAAATTTAAAATGCTTTAAATTTTAAACTACAAATAGTATTTTGACAAAATTGGTATTTTTAGAAAATATTTTTTAAGATATTTAAAATGAGATAAGTCAACAATATCAAATTTAAAAAATAAAAAATCTTGCGATAATGTAAATTATAACTTGCATATAGTTTACATAGTCTATTTTTTTTTGTATTTTTTCATTGGCTACATGAATAGTTTTTTTTTTTAAATTAACTATATGCAAACTATACAATCTGGGTTTTATAGCTTCATGAATGGCTTTTTTTTTAAAAAAAAATTAACTGTATGTAAATTAAAATTTCCAGTATGCAAATTATAGTTTGCATACAATCTAGGTTTTATAACTTTATAAATAGGTTTTTTCTGAGGTTTATTTTTAAATTTTTTTTTTTTGAATTTGGTATTTATGTTTAATCTTGTTTTAAATATCTTGAAAATTACCTTCCAACAGTATAAAATTTGTTTAAAGCCGGTTTTTATTTTGAAAGTTATGATCAATTTTATGTTAAAATTGATTAAAAGAGATTTACTAACGTGTACTGCCGTTATTCATTAGAAGGTTTTTCTGTCTTTTTACATCGCACCAACGTGCACCAATGACTGTGCTTACGAGAAAAAAAAACTTGTCATCTCCGTATTTTTTTCCCCATGCAAGGATATCTCACTCGTATTCTGTATAAATTATTGCACCACCATTGCACCATGACTTATTACACGACTATTGTACCATTTAATTTTTTGTGGGACCCATGATGCTCACATGGAAACAATCTAAATGCCGATTTTGGATGAAGATGTTTTCCTTATTATGTAGATCATTATATTAAAAAATAGCCTATTCTAGAACATCTAACCCTATCGAAAGTTTGTCGAAAATCAATAGCCAAGAAAGATGGTTCACACCCTTATATACGAACTTTCTAAATTATTCCCACTGTTAAGAGCGAACCTATCGCAAATTTGATTTTTTTATTCGATCTGAAACTAAAAAAAACTTGAAAAAAAATTCAAAGATTGATCTTATTACCGAAAAATGATATGTTTGAGCTTCTTTGGGAGTAGTAGTGGAACCAACACCCTCTCCAAAAGTATTTTTTGTGCACAAATCCTCCGTTGAAGGGTTTACCTCTAAGAACTCTCTGTCTTTTATGCTCACGACCTCCAATGACCGAAAAATGATGTTCAACGAGAGAGAGAGCCGAATAAAAATTCGACTTTACCGTTAAAAAATGTTAACGTTTCAAGATGGAGAACAAATAGTAGTGCTATTTGGAACGAACAATTACCAGAATTAGTGCCAGAAGCATAGCTGGTCTGGTCGGTCCCACGACTATATCTATTGGAAAACCCTTCAAACTACTTTTGGGAGGGAAATGGTGGTAGGTCCGACCTGCCACATCATATTCTGACATTATTTGTAGCATTTGGTTTGTCCAAAAATTATTTTTTGAAAATAAAAGATCAAATAATTATTTTTTTAATAATTATTTTTTTAATTAGCTTGACCAAATTTAATAACTCTTTTATCTATTTATTATTTTTATAAAGTCAACTTAAATGAGGGATTGGACAATACGGTTTTGGTCCCGTGCGATATCAACAATTCAGTTTGTATGGGGTGCGAATAAAGTTTGGGTACGCAAATCAAATGGGAAGAGGTGTGAGATCTCGAAGTTGAAGGGAGATCCTGTTAAAAGTAGCTGCTGTGTTCTTCATCGGTTTTGAAGTTTGAGAGAGAGAGAGAGAGAGAGAGATGGCTGGTTTGCTTGCTTGGGCCGCAGATGTGGTAGGAGGGAGTGGTCAAAGCAACGATGAAGACGAGAGTAATCAATTCCCCGCTGTGGTGTTCACTCCGGAACAACACAAGTACGCGAGAGAGTTAGAACAGAAGTCTGCTTCACTCAGACGATCGATCCAAGATTTACGGCAAAGAATCCCACCTCCTAACATTTCTCAAAGCCTTCCACACCTTCACGCTCATTCCCTCGCTTCCAATGCCGCTCTTGCCCTCCAATTGAACGCTCATTCCTCCACACGAGAAGAGGTAACATTCTTTCCCTCATTTGGGTCCTTTTCATTCTCAATTATTTTCTCTGCTCTTTTGAGTGGGCAATTCATCAATTCTCGTTAGAATTCGAGATTGGTTGTTCTAATTTTGCTTCAATTGGTAGTAAATTTTGCGTTACTTCTGTTCCCACATGGATCTTGCATCATTCAACTTTTTGAGTCTTCGATTGTGTAAAATTTTAGATGGGTACTTCTGCTCTGTTTTTGTTCTTACATATGGGGCTTGTATTTTCAGTTATTTTCTTCTTTTGTGAGCAAATGGTTCTTTAGAATTTTGTAGTTCATTTGTGTTCTCTCAAATGGGTTTTGCATCATTCAACTTTTTGCATCTTCGATAGTGTAGAATTTTAGATGGAAGCTTCACAACATATGTGTTTCTTTGACTTGGGTCTTTGCTTGCTTTCATTACTTAATTGTAAAAGTCATGTTTTTTAAGATGAAAACTTCATCTCATCTGCTTTTATCATAATGATTTTCAATAGAGGTAATTTCTCACATCGGTCTTTTCATCTGCAGTTGGTTTTGTTTCTTGGTTTATGAGGATTTTTCAGTGTTTAAGACAGGGACATTTGTATTTACTGCATTTGATATTGCAGACTTGCAGTAATATATTCAAACCAGCTTTTATAGAAACATAAGTTGTTTTTTTTTTAAACTGTATAGAAACATTAAGTACTCTCACTAGCAATAGAAATATTGTCCACCATGCACCTAATAATGTATAAATTACCTATTACATCTCCACTGAAATTGATATTGAAATCTCAAAACAGTACTTTTTCGTATCATTTTTGAGAGGAAGGACTTACAAAGTAAAGATAAGAATACCGATCAGATTAGTAAATGGTAAGATACAACAACACAATATGATATCAACACAGATAATAAAAGATATTCTGAATTAGTGAGCCCACTTGTCGGTTTAGTTTGTTGTTGTTGGATTGACTAAAATTTTGAGACTCTTGAACTGTTGACCAAGCAGCTACTTGTAATGGAATCTAGCGATCAAAACCAGATGCTTAAAGATTTAACAACCACTTCAATTTCGAACTAGGTGGAATGAAATCACTCTGTAAACAACGATCAAAACAGTAGAACAATATTTTTAATGTAGACCACCGAGGCACGAGTACTCTCACTGTCCTTAGGACCGACTAGGATCCGATGTTGTTTCTGATGGATAGGTAGCTCTCCAATTCTTATCGGAGAAGGTGAACTAACAACTATATTTCTCTGGAAAGGACTTAAGAGCAAAAAACAAAATCGAAGAAGATGAATAGTTGTTGGTTTCTTCAATGTACCAAATCAGATGAGGTAGTGCCGTAGTGGATAATAGAGAAGAAAAGGGGGGAGCCACTATGTGGCACACACCCATCGATCGAGAGCTACCTACCATGAGATTAAACTGCATAACCAAGTCCAAGAATTGATCCTACTAAACGGATTAAACTCTGAGCCAAAAAAAGAAGAAGAAAAGAATGAGATCTCATTCACTCAAATGCTTTTCCTCTAAAACAAATGAAAATAAAAAGGACCAAGGGTTCAAACCCTTTAAAACAAAAACTGCATAATGTCTTTTGGACTTGAACCTTGCTTAGTGAAAGTCCATTGGGATTACTCGTTGATCAGTGAACATGACGTCTTGAGCTGTTCAACTTTTATATACTCCAAGTCAACAAACTCCACACGTAACTTTTCCATAATGCTGTCACGTTCTATCAGTTATGCTCGTTTCGGTGTTGAGAAAAATCCCAGATTCATAGTGCTCTAGAAAACATGCCCAAGGCCATCCAGATTCATGAGTGCCCAAGTCCATCCAGATTCATGAGTTCTCTAGAAAACAAGCCCAAAAACGAAGCAAGCTCAAAGACACACATCTTCGAAGAGCTGAAAAAGAATTATCCAAACAAGCAGCTGGAGACAAAGTAGCACTCCAAATCTATTTGGAGAAGGTAAACTGACAGCAGCAATATTTCTCTGGAAAGGACTTAAAGAGCTAAGAAAGATTGAAGAAAATGAAGATGAATAGTTGTTGGTTTCTTCACTATCCCAAAGCAGTGAAGGAAGTGAATAAATAGAGAAGAAAAGGGGTGCACAGCCATTATGTGGCACACACCCATTGACTGAGAGCTACCTACCACGAGAGAAAACTGCATGACCAAGCCCAAGACTCGATCATACTCAACGAATAAAAGACTTGAGTCAAAAACAAAAAGGTGTGAGATTTCATGTGCTCAATAGCTTTTCCTCTAAAACAAAAAAAGGGTCAAGGGTTCAAACCCTCTTAAAAACAAAAAACCTATAAAAGCTGTTATAACAGAAACGTCTTATAGATTGGAAGATGGGGGAGTGAAAAGGTGTTCTGGTGTTCGGGGGAGCCTACGCAAAATGACTCTAGAATTGAGTTGAGATGTAACATATCGTGGGCAGGGATGATATGAGGAATTAGGATCTTGACATTTTAGTACCATACGCTGACTGCCCTTGCTTCTGTACATTATTGTTTGATGAAAGTATGAAGCAAATGAGAATTGGCATAACTTTTTCATTTTCATTATAGATAACTTGTGAAAATACTTTGGATAGTCATTTGAAAAAACGCTGGGTGGAACCTGATTTTTAGGAGGCAAACTAATGACTGGGAAATTGATTCGGTGGGAGAACTTATGGGTCTTATAAAGGGGACTAGGCCTGACTCAGGGAGCAGGGATACAAGAATTTGGAATACGGATCCCAAAAAAGGCTTCACAGTTCAAGTGTGTTACAATTCCTGGTTAGCCCTCTCGAACATGCATTTTCCCAGGGTGAGTGTTTGGAGGAGCTTACCTCCATCGAAGGTGCTTTTTGCAACTTGGGCTGCTTGTTTAAGTAAACTGCCGACGATAGATAGTCTAAGAAGGAGAGGCTTTCTGCTGGCGAATAGATGTGAGCTGTGCCGTAGAGAGGAGAAAACATGGCGACACCTCCTACTGCACTGTCGTGTTTCTTGGGAGGTATGGGCTTTTATCTTGAGTCCTTCAAGATTGTTTGGTGTATTCCGGGATCAGTAGAGCAGCTGTTACAAGTCTGGCCCTCTCTTAAGCTACCAGCATAAGGGAAGAAACTTTGGGTAGCCATTCGGCACGCGGTCTTGTGGTTGATATGTAAAACAAGGAACAATGCAATCTTCAAGGACGACAAGGTAGCAGTAGAAAAGGCCATACTGCTGTTGAAGGGGCTATTATTCTCTTGGAGTAGGGAATTGGAGTGGGCTAGGACTTATTGTTTTGAAGACTTTGTCTTCAACTAGGAGGCTCTGATTGAGGCATTGTAATTTTTACTTTTTGTCGTTGTTAACCTTCGAGTTTTTCTTTGTAATCTCATTCTTTTTCAATAAATTTATTTTTGCTCCCTCTCAAAAAAAAAAACTTGTGAAAAATATCAAGATCTTTCCCATACTTAATGTAGCTGTGGTTGGAGAATAATGTATAAGATCTTTAGCAACTACTAGAATATAATTTGTGAGGGATTGGAGATTTCCTCTGATTCATTACTAGCATTAGAAACATCTACATGACCTAAGAACGTATATGTTGTGGAAGATGATCATACAATTCTAAGGAAAATTTAAGGATGATCAAATAATTGCAGTGATTCTAGTGAACAATGAAGAAGCTTACTTCCCTTAATGATCAGATTGATAAACTAGAAGGTGCAACGATTAAAATAATAAAATGCTCCAACAAAAGTAACAAAAAATTGATCACAGAATTCTAACAAGTGGGTAGCATGTGCGTTTTGCACAGATGCATATATTTCCTCAGTTGGAATTTTTGATCAATCATCAATGTTTACTAAACCTACGAGATTAATTGCTCTTTTTTAGATATTTCTTATATTTCCATCTTAAGTATTTGCTGATTATTGGGTACTGAATTCTTCAAAATATCTTATGATATGACAACTAATTCTTATAAGTATTGATATGTTGGCTAAAAATGAAATTGATCTCATTAGGAAGAGTACTCCTTTTCGTACTTTGTTTTATTGTTGGATTGCTATTTTTTGTTCAGGCACAATTCAGAGAAATTACGCTGCAAGAAGAAAATTCTGCATATGAAAAAGCTATATTGAACTGTGAAAAGAAGATACAGGAAAAGTTGCAGGAAGCAGATCTACTTCAGATGAAGCTAAAGGTTAGGAATGATAAAGTTTGCAGACATTTTTTTTCTAGTTTGGTAGAAAGTTGGGGTTTAGCAGCACACCAACCAGAGTTAACATTTGCAATTTTGCCACTAGTATATCGGTGTGACTGAATTGCTTTGGATGGAAAAGTTATTCTGTAGGAATTATACATTTAGAACAAAGAAAATCAGCAGATCCATTTGATCTGGTTAACACATGATCAATTTCACAAAATTGAATCTGAAGGCTTCTAGCAATTCACTCGAGATTGTAGTCCCTTCTTATTTTGCTTGAAAGAGTTTTAATCACTTGCTTGAATCCATTTTTTCAACACAACCAACCGGAGTGCTTTTAAGAGAATTTTGAGCTCATAATGTTTGACATTTTAGCTGCACAATGACAAGAGACCACAGCATTAGGCATTAGCATTTGGGTCTCTAAATATTCTCGTAATGTACTACCATTTTCCTTGATCCAACCAGATAAATTCAGGCCATGTTTGACTTTTGAGAAGCTTTCTAACTTGAGTTGAAGGATCTTTAAAACCTTGTTTCTATTCCCGTCGCACTTTGGAATCACACAAGCAATGTATGTTGCATAGACTCTCCTAAAAGGGTAAAATGCCCATCTCTCATGTCAGAGTCATGTCAAATTCCGACACTCCATGGACTTGGCTGCAGTACTTTAAAGTGTCTCCTATTCTTTTCCTCATTTTCTTGCAAACTTTACAACAAATTTTCATAATTTCCTGAGATATTTCCATTTCCCGAGGAATGGACCGAAGATATCAGTATAACACTTATTATTATTATTTATTGAAATCATTGTTCATTTGCAATTATCCATGGAAAGATTTTAGTTATGATGAAATTTGACCAAAACTTTACAACATCTAGTTCTGACACTCCCCGGACTCTTGTCCAGTACTTCTAAATGCCTCCTTTTCGTTCTTTTTTTTGATCAGAAGAAAACGCCTACTTTTCCTTTTTCCCCTTTTCTAGCAAACATTACAACAAATTTTCATAATTTCTTTGCATGTTTCCATTTCCCAGGGAATGGGCATGAAATATCATTTCTTGTATATATTTTCTGAAATCATTGTTCATTTCCAATTATCCTTGGCTTGGAGAGATTTCAGTAATGAAGAATTTTGACGAAAACCTTACACCATCGAGTTGTAAAATGTAGACCTATTTTGGCTGCTCTATGGTGTAATCACAAATAAAGGATGACTAATCTGCTTCAATTGGTTAAAGGAATTTTTACATGAATTGATAGAGCAAATCAATGAAGTATTGTATTCTTGAAAAAAATAGACTTTGCAGTTGTATCTTTTCGTATAGAATTGAGATATTATAAAACATACGAAGATGCACGTATTTAGTTGTTAAAAGCATGCATTTTTTGTTACTTTTGTGATTTTAAGGTAGTTCACATTATTATGTATATTTATTATGGGTTTGATCTTTAGAAATATGTTGGATAGTTGGAACTGGAACCAACAAAATATATGAGTATATTTTGTTAAGGAGCGGTTCCGATGCCATCACTGTTTCCATGGCTTGTGGGGCCCACATACAGATGAATCAAGGGCTGATTTTTTTTTTGTGAGGATGCTCTCCTCACTATGTCCATCATTCTCACCAAAAATCAGCTAATTCTAAAGCTTGTAACCCCATCATCCATTGATGCATTTTAATGGTAAAAATGAATGATTCAATCACCGTTAATTTTTAAAAAACTGGATGACTGGGTTTCCAGTTTTAGAATGAACTGATTTTTTGTGAGGATTTTCTCCTCACTATGTAGATCATCTTCACAAAAAATCAGTCCTTGGTTCATCTGTATGTGGGCTCCACAAGCCATGGTAGTCACAGTGATGGCAATATAATGAGGGCACTGGAACCGCTCCCATTTTTATATCCACTCGATAAAGGTGTTAACTGTGAGTATATTTTATCAAAAAAAAACTGTCAAAGTATACTCAACTATGATTTCTGGGTCTCGTTATTTTTTGGTTTGCAAAGGGGTTATTTTATTCTTAATCTATATTGTAATACTGTCTCATCAGGAAATGGACACGACTGAGAAGAATTTGAGAACCGAGCTAGAAAAAATGCAAGCTACATTGGAGGTCCACCAATCTGGTAAATCACTTGATGATCCTAAAATAACTGAAGAAGCTCAAGCAGATGTAGAAGCCTCAAAATCTGTAATATTAGACAAGTTGGATGCCAAGAGAAAAGAGCTGGTATGTCTCACCTTTATGTTCACTGCATTAGAAGTTGTTACTCGTACTTTTTTGTTGAATCATACATTGGTTCTGGTGCTCTCAGAATTCTGTGGAAGATATGGTTCAAGACTTGGAGAAAAAATGGGCACAAGTTCAGCATAATTCTTTGAGGCAGCCTTCTCCAGGTATCTTTTAATAATGGCCCAGGAATATTGGATTTTGCCAATTGCTATTTAGTTTTAATCCCGTGGATACCAAGGTTCCACGAATTGTAGTTCCTGATTTATCTCATTTATAAATATTATGTTTTAGCTTATTATTGCCTTATTTATGTACAAACTTCTGATTATGGTTTTCTAGTTAATTTGGGGATTTACTTATTGACCTCTTAACTTTGTTTAGTACATCATGGAATAGCTACTGAACTCCATGTCCTTCTTCATTAACACTGTTATTCAAGGACGAGGTACATTTTGCATAGCACTTGATAGCATTGCATTTTAGGAGTTAGAAATAATAACAAGGTTCGCTGGATCGGCCGATCCATCATATGATGTGATCATCATCAAATACTACTTTCATCTTCTCCGTCAGAATAGTCGTGGGTACCCTGAGACTTCCCACCTAATTTTCAAAACAAAATAGTTGATGAATCATTTACAGTAACAGTAGGTACTTAAAAACTTGGGAGTATCATATATATTTATTTAACGTAACAGTAAATTCGGATTTGCAGCTCAGAGAGAGAAGATACTAGATAAACAGCTTCACAGCCTGATTGAGCAGCTGGCTGCAAAGCAAGTCAGTAGTTATCTCTTGCAACTTACAACTCGTGGAAGTATTTCTCTTGTTTAAAGTAGAAAAGGCTTTTCTCGATTATTTTTTGCTTGATCTGTTCTTTTTTTTTCCTCATCTGTAGTCGCAAGCTGAAGGCCTTGTAAGTGAAAACCATGTTATGGAGCAAGAGTTAGAGAGATTAAATGCATTTCGGAGGAGACTTGATAGTGGAAATGTTGATTTAAATATGGCAAGGAATCGATCAGGAAGAAGTTCTTATTCGGTGAGGGGTTCTTCTTCTGCAGATTACATTGCAGACACACACTTAAAGCCTACCTACATTGGAGGTAGGACAGAAAGCCAGCAGCGGCTCATGCTACTTAGGTCTGCATTTGTGCTCTACATTTTGGTTCTACATATATTGGTCTTCATCAAGATTTCATTCTAAGCTTTGCCTCTAAGATCCTCCATGTAAAATTTACTGAAGTTGGTTTCATATTTACACCATGTGACACCCGTCAAGATAATAAAATTTGTTATTTTTCGCGATATTCAGCTTTTTCGTTTACTAGTGGCTGCACTTGAACTCTGTTTTGTTATGCCTAGAATGACTAATATGTGAAAGTTGTATTCTTGAAGGCGACGACAGAATTTTTTTTGTGGTTTGATGGAAATGGGGTGAGTAGTAGCATCACTTGGAACAGGGTAAGGTCACTAGGTAGTAACAGAATTGATCTGAGAAACAAAAGCTAGGGTAAGTTTTAGTTTCATGGGTCTTTACCATATTACCCATTGAATTGTTAAAGATGTTACAAATTTAAGGGGAAAAAAAATTGAGTTTTCTCCAATCAAAAAAGATTGTCTCCGCTAGAGGAAGGGGTTGAACCTTCGACCTTGTGGTTAACAGCCACACGCTCTAACCAACTGAGCTACTCCAGCTGCATAACATGTTACTAAATATTTTTTTTTTATATAACAAAACGGATCAAAATACATTGTTAAAGTACATGGCTATTTGTACATCATCTACATGAAGTTGATCCAAATGATGATATTAGGTGAGGATCATTGTGTTAATCATCCTAATAAAAAACTAGCACATTCTAGGGCTTATAAGCCCATCATCTCGTGATTAGAAATCACAAAAAATGAACAGAGTTTGAAATATTTATTTTATTGATGTGGTTATAAATTTTAAAATGTGGTGATTTTTTGTTAAGATTTTTATGTGATAAGAATATCTTAACTTAAAAGTAACCTTTGAGTATTCTTTATGTCAGCGCTGCTGTTTGGCCTGACCATATTACAAAATAAATGTCAGATGCTTATATGGCAGTATGGGTCCCACTGCCACATAAGTTAGAAACTCCCTCAAAACACTTTTGGGAGGAAAAAAATAGTGGCATTTGTTTTGTAAGATGGTGGGCCAAAAAGCTTTATTGTTCTTTATGGGGCTCCACGAGCCAATCAACAGTAATAACAGTCATAAGTGGTAAGTGACACGTGGCAATTAAATTATAGAATTAGTTGCTGGCGTGGCATTGTGGGACCCGTGAATTTAAGAGCGTGAGATGGAGAAGAACTTGGGATGAGGCGCAGAATTGGATGACCTCATCATCAGTTCTGTTCACTCTTTTCTTTCAGTGGACTGTCAACCAAACACTCCAAAAACAGTTGACCTCTCTCTCTCTCTCTCTCTCTCTCTCTCTCTCTAATGGTCTTATTTTGGCACCTTATTTTGATTTCCATCACATAAACACAATCTCTCTTTCTCTCTCTACTCTCTCTCTCTAGCTCTTTGAGAGGTGGTGGCGATGGAGATGGCCTTCCGAGCTGCAGCCACGGCAAGGCCTCCTCCTTCTTCTTCAACCTGCTTACCCTATGCACCACCCAGAGCTTCTTCTCTTCCTAAACCTACAACTAAACCTGCTCATCATCAATTCAGACCCATCTCACTCTCCATTCCAACCTCCACAGCTCTATCTCTCGTTACTCTCTTCACTTCTCCTAATGACGCCAATGCCTTTAGCTTCTCCAAAGACCAGATCATGACATCTCTAACACAAGTAAATTCAATTAACTCTCTCTCTCTCTCTCTCTCTCTCTAGAAATTGTTGCCCTTTTCAATTTCTTCTGTTAAAACTTAAAAATCCATCTTACACATTTTGTTTTTTTTCGCTCTTTTTATGGGAATTTTAGGTAGAGAGTGCAGTCGATCAGGTTGAAGAAGTGGGTTCAGGTGTTTTGGACTTCTCTCAGCGTGTTCTTCAGGTGGTGATTGATGGGTTGAAGCCAACTTTCGATTTGGCTCTACCCATCTTACAGAAGACTGGAGATCAAGCATTGAAGATCGCTTCTCCTGTGATTTCAGAGGCTTCCAAAAAGGCCCAAGAAACCCTACAGAGCTCTGGCATTGATACAGAGCCTGTTGTTACTGCTGCT
>MVGT01002801.1:141014-208344 GCA_002174775.1 Macleaya cordata | reverse complement strand
CACTTCTCTTCATTTTTTGTGGCTTATGTTAGCTATGGATTATACATTTTTTATAATGTGCGCCAACAGTGCACTTGCAATGTGGGTGTTCTTGGATGAAGTCAAGGTGTTCATGTTGAATTTGGTACTGAAAATTGTTGATTGAATTTGAATTGCACATTTCTTGTGTGTTTCCCACTGTTTTGTACTGCTTGACTTCTAATGCTTTTTTTTCTTCGAATTTTGGTTTCGGTTCGGATTGAATTGAATTGGATACTGAAAATTGTGTTTTGAAAGTGAATTGCAGTTGTTATTTCATATGACATGACTCTTAGGCCCTGCTTGGTATGAAGTAAATATTTGTATGTTTTATATACTCTGTTTGGTTAATACGATCGAGAATCGATATTTCAAACTTAATTTCACAAAGAGATCAATACGTGACGATTTTGATAGACATTAAGAAATTGTATTTTTCATCAGAAATCCTTATTATTATTACTCATAATGCATATAAGCTGATAGAGCTTTTACTATCACAGACTGTGGTAGGTGCAGCACAACAGACCACTAAAGTAATTGAAGATGCCAAACCAATTGCTGCATCGACAGTTGAAACCATCGCATCAGCAGACCCGGTTGTGATTGTAGGGACTGCCGGAGCACTCTTCGTCGCGTACCTCCTCCTTCCACCAATCCGGTCAGGAATTTCATATAGCCTTCGTGGTTACAAAGGTAAATCCATTGTTTGATATGAAACTGGTTTCTTTTGGGTAGTAGATGGGAGTAAAAGCTTTCAAACTTACGTGTACGTTATATTTAGGAAGTTTGATAAATGAAAGTGATTTTTTATTTTTTAATCACGAAAAATCAAATGTTTATCATCTACATAATGAAATTCTCATGTTGTTTTGTAAAAATGGGAACAAAATGTAGCGAGAGTCTAAATCGCTTATTTAACTTGAGAGTTATTTATTTAATGTTACTTGATGCTAGAAATATTGACGTTCATTAAATGCCAAGTATGCTCTTTGTTAGAATTTACAATTTTGAACATTACATTTTTTTCTTATGAGAAAACCTGTAAAACGGATAATTTAGGAAGTTCGGCTAAACTAAGCACATCGAAACTTTGAATTTTTGGCTCTATAACAATTACATGTTTATATTGAGTTTCTAGTATTTTTATAGTTTCTTCAAGTCTTCTTCATGTTTGATTAATGTATGCTACAAGGTCAGTCTGTAAAGGTTAGGATAATGTTTGTGTTTTGTGTTGTTCAATAGGCAATCTCACTCCTGCTCAAACCTTAGACCTCATATCCACACAGAATTACCTGATGATCGATGTTAGATCAGAGAAAGACAAGAATAAGTTTGGTATTCCTCGGCTTCCCTCTAGTGCTAAAAACAAGATGATCTCAATTCCGTAAGTTTTTCTTTCTTGGGTTTTCATTCATACCCTCTTTGTGCATGCTGACTTATGAGAATTGGTTTTAGATGTGGAAGATTATCATGTCCTTTGATGATCACAATTGCATTGTGCCCTTCATCTCATAGTTCCCATGCACCAACAAGGGAAAAATAAGACTTTCCATTTAAAAGAACTCTCTCATTTTGTACTGTTATTAGTAGATTCAAAACCATCTACTTAGACATTGTAGTTATCTTTGATCCTTTTGATGATTCAGTTTGGAAGAACTCCCGAGCAAGATAAAGGGAATTGTCAGAAACACAAAGAAAGTAGAAGCTGAAATAGCTGCGCTGAAGATTTCAAATCTCAAAAGAATTAATAAAGGTTCCAACATCGTGATCATGGACTCGTGGGTTCTCTCCTCGCTCATCTTATTATAATTGTTCTCTAACTCATTCCCCTTTACTTTCATTAGACATAAATGGTATCTTGCATATCTTTTGTTATGAAATTTCTAACTTTTGGTGTCTCTATGAACTATCAGGTACTCTGACACAGCCAAAATAATAGCAAGGGCGCTTACAAGTCTTGGCTTTAAGAACTGTTGGATCATGGCCGATGGGTTCGCTGGGGGCAAAGGATGGTTACAGAGTCGGTTAGGGACAGACTCGCTTAATGTATCTATTGCAGAGGTTCTATCACCATCCCGAGTCATCCCTTCAGCAGTGAGGCGTATTGGTACAACCAGCTCAACGTCACTTCGATCGAATCAAAAGTTTCTTAGTGGAAGCACAGAATAATGGGTTTTTTTGTTTTGTTTTGTATTGGTAGAAGAATGCTCTGAATATGAATTGTTGATTGATTAGATTAGAGCTTCTTTTCCATCATCTGTTGTAAATCTTTGAGGAATATGTATCAAGCTCTCTTATAAGTTATAATTGTGCTATATTTTGGTCAGTTACTTGGATGGTTCACTTTTTTTTAGATTGTTCAAATTGATAATAGTATCTATATATAATACCAGATTACATGGGACAAACTAATGGCAATACTGCGACTGAGAAGTTTTGATTCATTTTCTATTGATTGTTTTCAAATAAAACTTACACAAGACATTCAATTAACAACCCATAAAAGAAAAGACATTCAATTAACAAAATGAAAACCTTTAAAAAATTAACAATTAATGAAACAAAAATAACAAAAAATTGGAAAAATTAACCCTATCTAATTTTAGTCTTTCTATCAGTAATATGAACCCTTGCATCAACTGATCTCCCAACCTCTTCCCTCTTCAACATCTCAAGCAAGAAATCACTCCAAGTATCAATCGCTCCAGGCAAGCACCAATGCACACAGTCATTGGGCTTGTCCACCTCTTCTGGTAAGTGCCAATAACTGCTTGGATGCCCATCTGGTCTCAACCACATAGCTCGACTTGTATCAAGCAATCTAAACTTCAATCCTTTCTTCATCCCTTCTCTCTCCGCAGCCCTAAATTCCTCCACTTGAGTCATGTACATCTCTAGATTTTGACCATTTAAACTTGTTTCGTTCCTCATATACGGTCTCGTCCGAACGCAAGTCCCTCCTTCGTTCCATGACCCACTCTCAAAGTGCGAAGGAGTGAACGTCCTCAAAAACGTTATACCCTTAAATTTTTCTATGTTGTTTATAGCTCTGAAAGCGGTTTTGAAAGCTCCTCTGTAACCATATGTGAGGCCGAGGTGCGTGACATTATTCTCTTCACAGTACAGACATCCGGCAAGCTGACCGTTCTCATAAAACATGGTGGGACGAAAGAACCAGTGCCCGGCAGAGAAGATCACATAATCGAATTTGGCGACCTGGGTAGTCCATTCTGCGTCGAATTCATCAAGGTAGACATTGGGGACATAGTTTTTACTGGGTCCTGTTTCTATGGTTTTCACTAGATATGGTGACCATAGAAGGGACAAGGTGAAGTTGTAGTTGGTGTAGAAGAAACGTTTAGTTTGAACCTCTGATGAGTTAGAAACGTCCTCTGGGTATCCAACCTTGAAATTTTAAGAAAAATGAAACTGCAAAGTATGAGAGATTAATTCCAAGAAGTATCCGAAGAAATTGTCACTACATATCATTAAAAATAAGCACAAGGAAATTTAAACTGCATGATTGCATCTAAATTTTTCTTTTTAACTCCCCAAATATTCTTAGCTTCCTTACTTACACCCTGGTTACACCTGCTTGTAGGGCATGTTATATATTTCAAATCGCCTGGGCATTCTGAGTTTGTGAAGTATAAAAGTCTGGGGGCAATCCTTTCCTTATAAGCCGGTTTTCAATGAGAATTAGGCCCAATAGACTTTAACATGGTATCAGAGCCGGTGTTTTAGGGATAGGTCTGGTCCATTACCTCTAGCCCTGCGTGGAGGGGGAATGCTGATGGAGTACGTGGCTCCAACCTTGACGTTAAGGGGGGTGTTACTAGTATATCGATCCCACATCTTCTGGGCACTTTGAGTTTGTGAAGTGTAAAAACATGCATGTGGGCAACTCTTTCCTTGTAAGCCGATTTTTAAGGAGAGTTAGGCCTTATGAGCTTTAACAAGACCCATATGAAGATGATCCAATGACTGATTATTTGTGAGAATGATATCATTTCCAATACAGATCATCTTAATGATAATATGGATAGTTCAAAGAGCTTAAAATTTTAATCAACTTTTGATTGGACTAAAAGTTTTAGAATGGTATAATTTTAGTGAAGATCGGAGATCACCTTCATAAAATAATTACCTCTTAAATCAACTCCATGCGGGCCGCCACAAAAGGCGATGTAAACAAAGTGTAAGAATTAAGAAAAAGTGTATGAGGATGTAAATTTCCCTAAAGATCGAAGAAGGTCATCTTTTAGAAAAAAAAAATATATATATATATATATATATATATAAATTATGAATGAATATTACCTTACTGGATAGGATGCATATCAAGGACTCCATATGGTTTCTTGCAACTGAATCTCCAACAAAGGCCATAGACTTCCCTGTGAGGATCTCCAAAGCTTTTGTTTTGTTGAAAAGAGGTAGCTCACAATCATCTGGCTTCCACCTCCATTTTGTGTAATCCAAGTTGGGTTTCCCATAATTCATGCAGCTCTGATGTTCATGTATTGCAGAACATGTTGCATTAGTGTAATAAGGCGCATTTTCTGGATCCCAAACCCATTTACCCGTAAAAATATCGCACTTCGAATTCTCATCATCACTTGATGATGATGATGATGATGATCTCAAATTTACATCTGAATCTTCGACGCCAACATCTCTTGAAGAAGAAGAAGAAGAAGATGAAGAATTTAATAGAAATGTTGAAGGATAGCTTAGTAAAGGATAGTAGAGAAGAGGGAGGACTATGATGATAGTTAAGGATATTGTTAAGGCTGCAGGTAGATGAACACTAACAAGTTTAGGGTTGCTTTTTGGATGCTTATTCATGGCTTCATGGAGTACTACTATATGCTGCTGGTTTGGATGAGTACTGATGATCTAAATGAAATGACCCGAGTAAAACACTTAACTAATGAACGTGAACCCTCGGTTACATGAGTGTGCACAAAATAGCACTTGGAGAGACCCACCCTATAAAAAAAAAAAAAAAAAAAACAAAAAAACAAAAAAATTAATTAACGTGGGAGAAAGTTTTTGACCATCACACTCCACGAAACTAACGGTCACCTGTGTTGGAAGCGGAGATGAGTGCTATTTTAATTTTAATTAAATTCTTCTTAATTAACACGAACAGCTAAGAAATACAAAAAATAAATATTAATATTATTAATGTTGACTGATGTATTAATTAATTTTTTAAGAAAAAATCCAAGATTAAAAAAAGAAAAGAAAAAAGATAATGATTTTTTTTTAAACAAATATTTTTTTTTTTGTAGGAAAGTGCGGGTTCGTGTTAGATTATATTTTTCTCCTGATTGATCGGGAAATTTAAAATTAGAGAAGTGCTACAACGTACAATTTTTGGGGGATTTACATGGTGGACGGTGTTCCATGTCTTGAAGTTTGAGGAAGACGGAACTCATGTGATTCAAATCACGAGGGGATAATAGCATTGGATTTGGAAGAAGAGAATCCCAAAAAGTACGTACGCTTTAGTATTTTCCTTAAAATTAATAGATGATCAATGAAATAAAAAGCTTTATCAATTGTTTAATGTCCTCGATCATCAGTAGCTTACAAAAAAAAATATGCACCATGCGACTCATGATCTCAATTAATTAATTAACTAATTAATTAAATTCGGTCGAAAAGGATTGTGAGATAAGAAAAATTATTTGGGGAGATGAGAAAAATTATTTAAATATATATATATATATATAGTCTGACGTACGGGACACCGTCAAAACTTTAATTGAGGTGCTAAAACTAGTTAATTAACATTTAATTAGCTGGTTACCCTACCATTTCAGAAAAATGTATGTGCAACAGTGCAAGTTGCTTGTTATTTCAGACTAAAGAAAAAACATGTTTGGTTGTCCAACTGCATGCAGTAAAACCAACTTGTATATTACTTACTTCATATTTAATATGTTCTCTTACCTCAGTTTGAAATACTGGTATTAAAAACATGTTTAATTACCCACATAAAATTTTCAGGCAGTTAATTACTTTGAATTTCTGAGCCATCAAAAGTTAACTTTTAACTTTGATATCTATTATCTATTATATATATAATATACTATAGGAGAAGCCTTGGGTTACCAAAACCCTCTCTCTTAGGTGTGGATTAAAAAAAATGAAAAATGTAAAAAAAGTCCCTGAAAAAAAAGGCATTATGATTTTAGTCCTTATTTTATAAATTTAGTCCCTACATAATGACTTTTTTTACATGGACTTTTTTTTCCAAACCCCTTAAAAAAAATCTACATTATAAACATATGTCCCGTGCAAGGCACGGAGGCTTCTTTAAAAAAAAATTTGAATTTTTTTGTTCGATAATTAAAAAATTTAGTTGTTTTAGATTGGGCATATGTTTATAATGTAGATTTTTTTAACTCACACTTAAAAAAGAGGGTTTTGTTAACCCAATAATAGATAATAGATTGAGTCATATGTTTATAATGTAGTTTTTTTAACCTAAACCTAAGAGAAAGGGTTTTGTTAGCCCAATAATAGATAATAGATTGGGTCATATGTTTATAATGTAGTTTTTTTAACCTAAACCTAAGAGAGAGGGTTTTGTTAACCCAATGATTCTCCTAAAGTATATTACTAGCCCCCATATTCCGTGCAAGGCACGGGGGGCTTCTTTTTAAAAAAAATTTGAATTTTTTTATTAAATAATTAGAAAATTTAGTTGTTTTAGATTTGGCTATATGTTTATAATGTAGGTTTTTTTAACCCACACTTAAGAGAGAGGATTTTGTTAACCCAATAATAGATAATAGATTAGGCCATATGTTTATAATGTAGGTTTTTTTAACCCACACCTAAGAGAGAGCGTTTTGATAACCCAAATGCTTCTCCTATAGTATATTATAATAGATAATAGATTGGGTTGGGTTAACAAAACCCTATCTCTTAGGTGTGGGTTAAAAAAATCTACACTATAAACATATAGCCCAATTTAAAACAACTAAATTTTATAATTATCTAATAAAAAATTCAAAATTTTTTTTTAAAAGAAACTCCGTGCCTTGCACGGGATATAGGGGCTAGTCTATACTATATTACTATAGCTGAAGCGTCTGACGTGGCGGCCTCTTCTTTCCACGTGGCATTCTATTCTCTCAGAGTGCCACGTCAAGAGAAGTATGCCAACTCACATTCAATTAATTACCATCTTAATTACACCTTTCTAATTAATATATTCATTACTGACTGTTTAATATTTATGGTATGAGTTACCATATTAATTACTAGCTCATTCCAAATTTTATGAAGCAATATATGAAATTATTCATTTCTAAATAATTATGGTATATATGAATTATTGCCATATATTACTTAAATTGCAATTTCAGTAGCGTACTATTATAAGACTATATATAACGCATTTTCACCAATAATTTCCACCAATAGTTACGGTATAAGTTACCATTAATTTCCACCAATATGTCCCGTTTAATAATTAGACGTTAAAAAACATTTAATACCATTATTGAGAAATTAAATAAACCATATCAAAATCAAAATAGCCTTATATATATACAGCTAGCCCATGGATTAGTGGGAAATGTATGTCTTTCTATGGAATCTGAACAATCCAAGGTGAAGAATCAACAAGTGTTTGATTGGTTCCACGATGAATTGAAGAAAAAACTATAAGGTAAATTGTACTTGGTAGATTAGAAAAGAGATTTAAATTTTTGTCCCTGTTGCTACTCTATATAGTTTATTTATAGAGAATGGGTCTCATCATATATTTATTGTTTAATTTTTTATTTTGTTAATTACGTGTTTTCAAATGACATACAGTTTCAAGTGAAGAGTACGTCACATGTACAAAACTCATAATCATATGATGGCATGCAATTATGGGACTATATTCAACCCCGTCCGATTTTCTCTATTCTGTGTAGTCTCCAGAAGTGATCATCAACAATGAAATCAACATCAAATCTTTTGGTTTCTCGATCCAATCCATCATGCATTGAAAGAATAAAGGGTTACAAGTCTTCTTGATTTACTTCTACCAAATTGCATTTCGATCTCTCTCATTTTAAAATTTACAATAAGAAAGTTGAAGCGCATAAGAACTCTTTGAAAGATTACTTTCATGTATCTCATAAAAGGAGATTACTTTCATGTCTACGTTTTCTTTTTAATTTTTAATCTATTTAGTTATTTTGTTGAGACATGGATCGAGGGACATGTTTAAATAGACATGTTATGAAAATTGTCTATATAAGAGCCTACATCGAGATGATCCAACGGTCTGAGGATGTTCTCCCCGCCATGCCATATAGATCATCTTCATATAAAATTCATCAAGTTCTAAACTTTTAACCCCATCAAATATTAGTTTAAATTTAATTGTAAAAATAGACAACTCATAAATCACACAACTTTTAATAGAGTTAAAATTTTTAGAATGGTGTAATTTTCGAGGAGGATGGTCTATATAGTAAGTAAATAATCTTCACAAAAAATCAACTCTTAATTAGATCATCAACATGTGGGCCTTATATGGACCGTATCCATAGTATGTTTATTTAACCATGTCCCCCGATCCCTTACTCTATTTTGTTTTACATTTTGGAAATATAACTTTTTTTTAATGCTTAGTGATAGTAAGACACCACTTTTGTTTTAACGAAATAAATATTTTTTCTCTAATATCGATTAATAGTTTCTATAATGATATTTTTAAAGATTGTTTAATTTATATAAACCAATCTTTTTTCTAATTTATACCTTACTAAGATTTAAATAATAAGATGATTTAATATCATAGTTGTTTAATTTTAAAAAAATATATCAAAAGCATAAAATTTTAATAAAAAATGCCTGTGCTTTTGCACGGGCTATAAAACTAGTAATATACTATAGGAGAAGCCTTGGATTAACAAAACCCTCTCTCTTAAGTGTGGGTTAAAAAAACCTACATTATAAACATATGGCCCAATTAATTATCTATTATTGGGTTAACAAAATCTTCTCTCTTAGGTAAGTGGGTTAAGAAAACCTACATTATAAACATAAATTCAAATTCTAAAACAACTAAATTTTCTAATTATTAATAAAAAATTTAAATTTTTTTTTTTAATTCAATTTTTTTAAAAAAAAAGAAGCGGGATATAGGGACTAGTACATAAATATATAAGAACGGATTGGCATACATATAAGAACGGATCGGCATACAATCTTATTTGTACATTTATATGGACAGTAGCATGTGAAGCCCACATGAGCTTGATCTAAATGTTAATATTTGTTAAGAATGTTCTCTTTACCTTGTAGATCATTTTCACCAAAAATCACCTCATTCTAAAACTGCGAGCCCCATTAAAAGTTGACTATTTTTATCACTGTTTATTGTTCACAGTTAATTTTTTTAATCAAGTTCCGATCAATTTTTGATTGGGCTATAAATTTTAGAATGATATGAGTTTTAGTAGGGATGTTCTACTCATCTTATAGATCATTCTCACAAAAAATCAGCCCTTGGTTCCTCACCATGTGGGTCCCATAATCAATGTAAGAATAACGATGTACACGGATTCGGACTCTATATTTATATTTATATAATATAAAGTCCAGATCGGCTTACAACCTTATATATATAGGTTATCTGTACAGGCTCTTGTGGCGCCCACATGAGGTTGATCTAAGGGCTAAGATTTTGTAGGAATGTTCTCCTTACCATGTAGATCAATTTCAAAAAAAATCAGTCCATTCTAAAACTTATAACCCCATAAAAAATTAACTCTTTTTTTCATCGTTTATTTTTCACCGTTAATTTTTAATCAACTTCCGATCAATTTTGATACCGCTAAAAGTTTTAAGAATGGACTGATTTTTGGTGCAGATGATCTACATGGTGAGGAGAACATCCTCACAAAACTTTAGCCCTTAGATCAACCTTATATATATATATATATGGGTCAGGTTATATATCCCCTTTGAAAAACCCCCCTTATGGGGCCCATATAGAATGCATTCATGGGCTGATTTTTGGATAGAATGATTTATATGATGAGAAGAACATAGTTGTATACCTGAAATTAGCTTATTATCAAACTTCTACCATCAAATTCTCCCATTTTAAATTAACGGTCAAAATAAAAGTTTAAAAGTTGTAACTTTTTTAAGGGCTAATTTGAAGGGGTTAGAAGATTTAGAGGGCGTTTGGCAACCAGAAGCAGAAGTGCTTCTGCTTCTGAAAAAAGTAAAAGTGCTTTTGAGAAGTAAAAAATAAAGAGAAGTTAGTATGGTAAACTATTGACTTATAAGTCTAAAAAAATTATGAGTTATTAGTTGTTACACGGTACTCGAGGAGAAGCAACTTCTAAGAAGTAGAAAAGAAAAAAAAATTTGCTCCAAAAAGAAGTAACTTTTTTGCTTCTAGAAGTCACTTTGAAAAAATGTTACCATACAAATTTTTTTGCTTTTTGACTTATATAAGTTAAAAAGTAACTTCTTAAATGGTTGCCAAACGGCCTCTTAGAACGAGCTGATTTTTTAATATGGTGAAATACGTAGTGAGTAGAATATTCTCTAAAAAAATTAGCTCCTGGATGCGTTATATGTGGGCCCTACTGAAGACACCAAATTTTACACCCTAGGTGAAGGTATTTTTTTTATTTGCCTCGAGATACGTACTAAACTTGGGACCCGTATAAAATATGATCAAAATTTAGACTCGAATTGGCGCAAAATTACCCGGGAATGTGTGAGAATGTGAGTGGTGCCCACAAAATTGGTGTACCTCGCCTACAACGAAAGTTAACCTTTGTTTTTGTCTTATTACCTTAATAGGTTTCTTTTTGTTGTGAAACGGGTGTACCAAATTTTGGTACACCAAAATCAGCCTTTAATTCAACGTATAGCAGAAGAAGAAAAAAAAAACTTTTGAAAAGGGTTTGATACAACCAGCCCTCTTTTTCCTTCTTCCCTTTCCTTTCTTTCTTTTTCTTTCTTTTTTTCCCTCAAATCTCAAACGGCTACAGCATGTAGCCGTCCCCATTTCTCTCTCCTCTCATTCTCACTCCTTTCACCAACAACGGCTAGGTGCTCTAGCCGTCTGGTGTTTTCACACTCCAACGGCAGGATGCATCTAGCCGTTATCCCTCTTTCTCTCTCCTCTCTCCCTTAGTTGTAAAACCTCCAACGGTTAGGTGCCCCTAGCCATTTCAGTCACTTTCTCTTTTCTCCCAGCCGTCATACCCCTTAACGGCTACTACGCCCTGGCCGTTACCCTCTAACGACCACGTACCCCCTAGCAGTTACTCCCATTTTCTCTCTCTTCAGACGAGTTTTTCGTCTTGGTTGGGGCGTAGCGTTAGTGCGCATACATTGAACGGCTACATGTGCCCTAGCCGTTTCTCCAAATGGCCACAAGTGCCATAGCCGTTCGCCCTTATTTTCTCTCTCCACTCGAGTTTCTTATCTCGGTTGGCGTGTTGCGGCAAACACGTGCCCCAAACAACCACATGCCCCCTAGCCGTCCAAGGCTGTTTCTCTCTTCTCTGTCCTTTTTTGGATAAGGATGAACCATGACCCTTGATCTCCTAACTGACTTTGATGATCTAGCAATCACAATTAGCCCTCCCATTCTCCTTTTTTCTATAAATAGAGAGCTCCTGTAAAAGGCAAGATACACAATAACAACTTGAGAGAGGCCCATTCATTTTAGGAAAAATTAGCATAACATTAGAGAGATTTCTAGAGTGAGAAAGTTCTCTTCTTTGTTTTCAAAAAATCTTCCAAGCACTTTCAAGTTCTATTTCTAGCTAATTTCTAGTGAGAGAAAGTAGTTTTCATCCTCATTTTTCTCCTAAAAATACATCACAAAATGGCTTAAACAACCAAATGGAGTTAAATTTCAAAGTGGGATCTCTAGCTTCTCTTGGAGTTTGGGCTAAAGGTAGGCAACATTTTTTAATCTCAACCTATTTTGTACTAAATCAAGTAGGTAATATGTTGTTCATCCAATAAATGAGTTATTCAAGCATTTCATGATATTTAATTCTCTAGTTATCATGCTTTGATCTATGGACTAATTATTATATTTCATGTATGTATGCATTGAAATCTTGCTTATGTAGTTTACCTATTTAAAATAAAGTTTACTATATGTAAATATCCACATCATGTAAATATCATCCTCATGTAAACATCATATTGATTAAATCAATGTTTTGTGGATATCATGCTGGAAAAATGTTAAAATCTTATTTTTATTATTATGATGATTCATGTTAGATAAGAAAAGTGTAATTATGTGATGTAGTGAACATGTAGTCATCATGTTAGAAATTATATAAATAAAAAGGCAAAATCATGCTCCATGAAATAAATGCATGGTTGATGTTCTTCATTTTTGGCATAAAAATACACTTTTGATCCATGAAAAGTTGTGGGTTTGACAAAATGTTGTTTGCCCACTTTTTGATCCATAAAAAAAGGTGGGTTTGTTATAAAGTTGTTTTACTCACTTTTCTAAAATGTCATATAACTTTCATGTTATGGTCAAAAAGTGATGTTTGATCCTCATGGGCAAAAGTTAGGTTTTGTTTGAAAGTAATAAAAATCTTAGGCCCAAAATAACACTTTTGCCTAAAAAGAATAAATCATCTCAAAAGCTTCCAAATAAACTTTTGTGGGCCTACAACCCAGTGGGTTGTTGGGCCCACTTTCCTCCTTTTTGAACTAAGAACCCATGATTCACATCATGGGCCTTAGGTTTGAATCTTGGGTTTTACAATCCATTATCAATTTAGGGTTTTCCCACTTCCAGTAAAGTTGCGGGTCTTGCCCACTTCACCAAATCTTTGGGCCTCAAAGGCCCAATTCAAACAAAAGGGTTTTATAACTCACTTCTTCTCTCTTTGGCCTTGATAAACCTATTTTTTCCTAAACCCTAAACACTTAATAATCAACACAAGATTAATCTCTCAAAAAATAAGATAAATCTAAGTTAGGTTTGCTTGACTTTATATTAGGGATGCATTAGCAAGTAGCTTGCTAATTTTAGGATTAGTCTAGGAATTCTCCTGAATTTGTTAAGTGAGACCACCAAAGACGGACATCTAAGCTCGACATTCGTGTCTAAGCCGGGTCGATGGTCTTACTCACTCAACCAAGTAGGGTTAATTCTTAAGCGGACCCCACTTTCTGTAATCTCAAATAATTTTCAAACCAGACCAAAGAAAAATAAAAGGTTTTTAGCTAATCAAATCATTTGCATTAGCTTTAGATCATGTTAACCCAGGAGCTTTTAGGATCTCTAGAGTATTCTCGCGCGAATCTGTAGGCATTATTCATCCACCATTTTCTAAATCATCGTGCCACGTGTGCAACCGAAAACACATATCATTATAAAAAAGATCCACTGGGTCATGTGTACCAATGCACATGTCAGTCATTTTTAAAATCAACAAATTTTTCACGCGTGCCACTTGTACAGTAGTGTACATGTGTCACATTATGGAGTCCAAGTGATCGCACACTTGGACATCATAGTTGCCAACACTTAGCATCGCGTCTAAGTGTCTTCCTCGGCACGCTCATAGAGCAGCATCTACGTGCACTATGATCGCTTGTACGCGGGATCGAGCCCACGCATATTTTGTTACTTGTGGAATCGCATCCACTCATAAGTCTCGGGCCATACATGTGACAGAGCCCATTCATGCTCGACTGTTTGTATATGGAATAACGTCCATATATAAACAGATTTCTCATGGTTGCCAACACTTAACATCGTGTCTAAGTGTCTTCCTCGGCACACTCGTGAAACAGCATCCACATGCACCATGACCGCCTGTGCGTGGGATCGAGCCCACGTATATCTCGTTACTTATGGAATCGCGTCCACTCGTAATTCTCGGGCCACATATGGGACAGAGCCAATTCATGCCTAGTTGTATGTACATGGAATAGTGTTTATGTATGAACCGGTTGTTCGTGGAATCGAATCCACGTCTAACCATTGCTTGCTTCGTGGGATCGAACCCAGTTACTTGTCATTATTTGATTATGTTAGGTCCATGAGTTCACTCATGTCATATTTGTCGAATTTCGTGTCAAAGGTAAACTCAAGATGGTCAATGTAACTTGAGTTAGAGTTAGTGAGTCATTCGGTTCGTTGCGAAGCAAAGACTCCAAGAAGCTCAACTCACCACCGGAACTCATCTTAGGATGGTAAGTGACTTAGAAACTCAATATCATAGGTGGTTAGTTCATATTAGATCATATGAGAACCACCGGAACTCATCTTAGGATGGTAAGTGACTTAGAAACTCAATACCATAGGTGATTAGTTCATATTAGATCATATGAGAAACCACCGGAACTCATTTTAGGATGGTAAGTGACTTAGTAACTCAATACCATAGGTGGTTAGTTCATATTAGATCATATGAGAAAGTACGGAATGGCAAAAGATGTCAAAACCCCTTAAAACTAGTGTTTGAAAGAATGCTGTCAGAATACCACGGTTTTTCGGGAAACTGTGACCATTTGTACTGTGGCCAAAGGTTGGTTTCGAAACCAAGGAGGTTGGTTTCGAAACCAAAGTTGAAAAATGATGTCAGGAGGTTTTTGGTTTCGAAACCAACCATATTGGTTTCGAAACCAACCCTGAAAAATGCCAACAGATGGTTTTTGGTTTCGAAACTGACTTGTTGGTTTCGAAACCAAAGCTACAGAATGATGTTAGATGGTCTTTGGTTTCGAAACCAAACATATTGGTTTCGAAACCAAAGTTATGAAAATCATTCCAGGCCTTTTTTGGTTTCGAAACCAACCTTCTTGGTTTCGAAACCAACGCCCAGATATGTGCGATTTCAGCTGTTTCGTGAGCTGTAAAGTGATTCCTTTTCACTTTTTTGCACATTTCCTCTTAGCATATTTTAGGGGAATTATTGGTGCGTGGGGAACACCTCTAAATGGGATGAGGGATCAATGGAATGTCTCCTCATCTCCATTATTGTGTCTAGCTTTTGACCTAATACAACCTAGAGATTTCTGGGTTTGTGCTGGACATTTTGAGTTATAAATAGGGATTGAACCATCAATGTTTAATCAACCATTCACCCTATTTATCAACAAGTTCTTGGAGAGTTTCAACTCTAATTCTTTAGCTTCCAAGCTTGTTGTACATGCTTTAATCCTTCCCATTTTAACTCAAAACCTGAGTTTTGTTGCCGGTGGATTTCCGGTGGTTGAGCTTGAAGTTTCAAGCTTGTGGTGATATACTTGAGGAGTCAAGTATTGGTTCAAGGTGCGGGACTTGTGGAGTTCAAGTTGGAGACGCATCATCATCTACTAAGAGGCAAATTCGTGGATTTCGAATTTGTGGAAGAACTGTACACCGTAGCTGTTGGAGCGTAGAGGGAGTCGTAAATCGTGTCCATCGAGTGGTAAATCGGGTTGTAAGTTTTCAATAACTTTTAGTGGATTCTTGCTGGACTAGGTCCCGGGGTTTTTCCCAGTTTGGGTTTTCCTCGTTAACAAAATCTCTTGTGCATATTTTCATACTTGTTGTGAGATTGAAATATTCGATTCTTGTTCTTAATTCCGCATATTAAGAATCGAATAAGTCAATACTCTTGTTAGAGATTTTTGTTGTACTCTTATCACCTTAGTAATTTTTAATTAGGTGATAGTGTGATCCTTAACCATAGTCACATTGACATACGGTTAAATTCATTAACCGTAGGGCGAATTTAGACTTTCAATTGGTATCAGAGCAGGTTCACTTGCTGGGTTTAACAACCTAAGTGTGATCCTTGTTGTGACTTATGGAATCACAAAGAGAGGGTAGTGCAGTAAATTTACCTCCATTATTCAATGGAAATAACTATCCTTTTTGGAAAGCTAGGATGAGAGCTTTCTTAAAGTCTATAGACCAAAGAGTTTGGAGAACTATTGAGGTTGCTTGGTCTCCACCTACTATGATTGTAGGACCTAGAGACAATTCTAGAGTAGTTCCTAAACCAGAAGATCAATGGGATGCCATAGATAGTGAAGCTGCTACTAGAAATAGCAAGGCTCTCAATGCCATTTTTGCTGCTGTAACGGCTGACGAATTTCGTCGCATATCTAATTGTGAAGTAGCAAAAGAGGCATGGGACATTTTAATGGTAACCCATGAAGGTACTAGAACTGTAAAAATAGCAAAGCTTCAAATGTTAACCACCCAATTTGAAACCATCAAAATGGATGACAATGAATCTTTTGATGAATTCTATGCTAAATTAAATGAAATTGTCAACAATTCTTTTGCTTTGGGTGAATCTATTTCTAACTCTAAGATAGTACGTAAGGTTTTGAGGTCTCTTCCGGAGAGATTTCAAGCCAAGGTTACGGCTATCGAAGAGAGTAAAGATATTGATGCTATTCTTCCTGAAGAACTTGCAGGTAACTTAAAAACCTTTGAATCCAGTTTGCATCATTCAAGGACTTCAAAGGATATAGCTTTTGCAGCATCAAAGAATGTCACCTATACTGATTCAGAAGACGAGGATGATCATGGTGATAATAAGGATCTTGAGTTTCTTTTCGAAAATTTTATAGAGTTTCTTAAAGTCGAGAAAAGAAAAATTCTGAAACATGGGATTTCATCCTCAAGTAAGAGTAAGTCATTAAGTAAGGATAAAGCTCATAAGAAAAATAACAACTCTAGTGATATTCAATGTTTTAAATGCCATGGTTTTGGACACTTTTCCAATGAATGTCCCAACAAAAAGTCCAAAAGCAGGAAAAAGAGGATGGTCACTTGGGATGATTCAGTAAGTTCAAGTGACAATGAAGATAAAGCAAACTATGTGGCTTTTACCACTTCCTTGGAATCTTCTTGTGTCCACTCAGAAGATGAAATAAGTATGGAATCAGAAGATCTTCATACTGATCATATTGGAGACAAAGAAGAAACCACTAAGGCTTTTATTACCTTTGTGGAATCTTCTTATGATCTCCTTGAAGATTTATATACTGATTTTGAAGATCTTCAGGCTACTAAAGGAAGTAGTAAAGAGAACATTGAACTAATGGCTATGGCTGCATCTGTTGATCATGAAAAAGATATACAAGCTGAATCTAATGATCTTCGAAGTGATAGCGAGGATGATGTTGATCCTACAGAGTTGTTCTCAAGAATTCTTGAAAATAGTAAGAGCTTGTCAAAGGCAAACAAGGAGCTCAAACTAGAGAATTCAAGTCTTATGACTGAGAAGAATGATCTCACTCTTCAAGTGGAAGAAGCCTCTAAGAGGAAGGCAGAGGACAAAGAGATTCTTGAAGGAAAAGATAAAGAAATCAAATTCCTCAAGAATGAGCTGGTGGTGACTAATGAGAGAGTCACATCACTTCTTGAAGAGATACAAAAAATGAAGGATGAGCTAAAAGAGTCTAAAGAGATGCTCATAAAGTTCAATCATGGGTCGAATAACCTTGTCTCTATGTTGAAAGGATCGAAGAATTCGAGTGACAAGAAGGGACTCGGCTTTGATCCAAGTAAGGTTGCTAGCACCTCAACGTCGACGACCTTTGTGAAAGCTAAGACTCATCCTCCTCCTCCACAAAAGAGAGCAGTTAAGCAAGTTGACCAACAAGCTCCAAAGCAAGTTGTCAAGCAACATATCCCAAAGCAAGCTATAAAACCACAAGGTAAGCCTAAAGTTTCTAACATTAATAATGTGTGTTCTTATTGTGGTTATAAGGGACATTTGCAGAACAAATGTAGATTCTTTTTAGAAGATTGCAAAAAGTCTCATAATGTCAATCAAGATCTTTTAAAAAGAATCAAATCATTGAGTGACAAGGCTCAAGCATTGACTGGAGATATTGGAAAGCTTGACAACAACAAACAAGGTATGTATTCCTTTGGATCAAAATCTTATTCAAAGAAAAGGAAGAGAAACAAGACCAAAAAGGTTGTGCTTGAGACAACCAAACCTACTCATGTGGACTTAAATCAAATGAAGACATTTAAGAAATTCAAGGCCATATGGGTAAGAAAAAGTGATTTGGCATGTCTTGAAACTCTCACTACATACAATACTGGTAAGTCATCTAAGTACTTATTGGTTAGTGGTAGTGGTCGTACCATTACTTGATTGTTGATATTCTCACTCCTTCCCTTGTTTTGATTGCATATATAGTTGGGGTAGTTGAGTGAGTGTTCTACTAGTTTGCATTTTAGTTGATTGTTATGCATTCTAGTGTTTGTTGTATGTACTTGTAGATAAGTTCTTATTGCATTTGAACATGACATTTCATCTACTAAGTATCATACTTTACAGCATGCCCATTTATTGTCAAATCATTTTTGGGACATGTGTGTATATTTTTTTGTTTGTCATCTTGTTTCTTTGTCAATACTGAATGAAGTGTATAAACCTTTGTTATTGATTGAGAAACAAGCTACTACACAAGTAGTGAATATTGATGGTCAACCACATCAAGCAGAATTTTTTTCTGTAGGTTTGTATTCTCACTTTTCCCCTGTTTTGCATTGCATATTATTTTTGGGTTGAAAAATGAGTTTTGAAGATTAGTTTGCTTTCACAAATTGCATTCTAATACATGTATGTTTTAAGTGTTCTTCTTGTTGTTATTGGCTATCTTTTATAGAATACTTGAACATATAAGAGATTTCACAAATCTGAATTACTTTATTTTATTTTGATATAGCTTGTGAATCTCTTCTCTAAATCCATATACTCTCTTGACTGATCTATAAATCTTGTGCACATAAGAGCCTCTTGAGTAAGTGTGATTTTATCCTAGTTGAATCATTGGATGGGTTAAAATAAAGCTTATGATTCATTAATGGACTGAACTAGCTGGTTGGACTATCTCTCACTAGGATATTGTGTTTTGATGAAGTGCTGAAAAATATTGTTATATCTTGTTATGAAACATCACCAAAACAGTAAGCTCTCGTAAAAGATCTTGAGCTTGGTGAAACACCAAAAGAGTGAGTTCTCGTAAAAAAAAATGTTGAACTCGGTGTTTGAACATCAAAAAGAGTGAGATCCCGCAAAAAGATTGGGAACTCGATGTTCTTTATTCTTCATCTTGACCTCATAGTGACCCACTTGGTTCCAATACGGGTACTTTCTTGGTTGTGTCTCCTCGGATAAGAGTCGCTTGCAAGTTTAGGGAAAATATTGGTAACAAGTTGGTGATCTATGTCTCATGCTCTTGAGTTCCTCAAGTTTCATTCAAACTCAAACATGAAGGTCATTAATAGGTAACAATGTGAGATAGTTCTTTCATGCTAGGTAAGGTTCAGATTTGAAGAAATTGGTAATATGGATAACCTTATCTTATTTTCCTTTTAGGATGGTCTCACATAATGATATTGTTCTCTCAACACACACACACCATAATCAGAATATTGAGTGTTGTGATTTTCATGATTGAGAACTTGCTTGGCTATATTTGAATAAATTTTTGCAATTTCATGATTAAGAAATTTTTAATTGTGATTGTGTATTATATTATTGATAGCCTTGACAACATGATTTGGACACAACAAAACTTTTCTACTTGCATACATTGATAGCATAGATTTGTTGTGTGTTGATGCATGTTGAACCGGATTAGTTTTAAGATTCAAATCTTTCTCATGATCTGGTTGAGGGGGAGCTTGCATGTTTTGTTTATTTGCATATATTTGTGCATGCTTGCTCATTATTTGCATTAAGCTAATATTTGAAAAAATCCAAAAATTTGCATTTTCTCCATTGGTTTTCAAAACCAGGATACATTCACACACTTTGGTTTTATTTCTTATCTTAGCTCTGATACACCTTGTAACTAGCTTTGATAAATTTTATAGTGTGTGACATGTTCTTACTTGCCTTCCACCATACTTTCTTATTGTCTATCTAACTATCTACTTGGTTGAAAATTAGTTAGATATTTATTCTTATGGTTGGTTGGTTTGTATTTGTGTTTCCATACATTGTCTTTCTCAGTTTCTCCTTGTACTTTTGTTGTCTTCTATCCTTTGTCTATTTGTGACAAAAAGGGGGAGAATTATGTGTTCTTGACTTTGCAAGGGGAGTACTATGTGATACGAGTTTTATCACATAGGGGGAGAGATTCTTGTAGCACTTATCAAGGGGGAGTGTAAGCATATTCATTATTTATATTCATGACTTCCATGGTACCTTGATGTGTCTTGTGGACATGTGCAGGAAACAAGTTAAAGACAACCCATAGAGTTTAATGTCTCTATTTGTTTGGGGGAGTTTTGTCTTTTATCTCTCATTGAACCTTATGAATGGGTGTTGAATGGGTTTTGTCACGAAATTGACAAAGGGGGAGATTGTAAGGTCCATAAGTTCCCTCATGGATTTTGTCAATTTGCGTGTCAAATCAAACTCAATATAGCCAATGAGAGTTTGCAAGTTGTCTCTACATTTTTAACCAATGAAGACTTATAGTGAAGGAGAGAAGACTTGTGCAAAGCTCAACTCACCACCATTGGAAGATATCTTAAGATGGGAGAAGCTTTGACAAAGGGGGAGAGATATTATCTCTACCTTCATTAAATGCTCTAAACATTCTTCAAGGTATGTATTTAGTATTTTATAAGATTCCTTGACTTGTTTTGTGAGCATGTGCAGGAAACAGGTTGTTTTATACAATCCGTGTTTTAAGTTCTATTGAGTCATGTGTAAGAAAATACGAGTTGTAATGGGGAAGGTTCTTTATACTATTTTCTTATGTATGGCTTTGTCACGAAAATGACAAAGGGGGAGATTGTTAGGTCCATGAGTTCACTCATGTCATATTTGTCGAATTTCGTGTCAAAGGTAAACTCAAGATGGTCAATGTAACTTGAGTTAGAGTTAGTGAGTCATTCGGTTCGTTGCGAAGCAAAGACTCCAAGAAGCTCAACTCACCACCGGAACTCATCTTAGGATGGTAAGTGACTTAGAAACTCAATATCATAGGTGGTTAGTTCATATTAGATCATATGAGAACCACCGGAACTCATCTTAGGATGGTAAGTGACTTAGAAACTCAATACCATAGGTGATTAGTTCATATTAGATCATATGAGAAACCACCGGAACTCATTTTAGGATGGTAAGTGACTTAGTAACTCAATACCATAGGTGGTTAGTTCATATTAGATCATATGAGAAAGTACGGAATGGCAAAAGATGTCAAAACCCCTTAAAACTAGTGTTTGAAAGAATGCTGTCAGAATACCACGGTTTTTCGGGAAACTGTGACCATTTGTACTGTGGCCAAAGGTTGGTTTCGAAACCAAGGAGGTTGGTTTCGAAACCAAAGTTGAAAAATGATGTCAGGAGGTTTTTGGTTTCGAAACCAACCATATTGGTTTCGAAACCAACCCTGAAAAATGCCAACAGATGGTTTTTGGTTTCGAAACTGACTTGTTGGTTTCGAAACCAAAGCTACAGAATGATGTTAGATGGTCTTTGGTTTCGAAACCAAACATATTGGTTTCGAAACCAAAGTTATGAAAATCATTCCAGGCCTTTTTTGGTTTCGAAACCAACCTTCTTGGTTTCGAAACCAACGCCCAGATATGTGCGATTTCAGCTGTTTCGTGAGCTGTAAAGTGATTCCTTTTCACTTTTTTGCACATTTCCTCTTAAGCATGTTTTAGGGAAATTATTGGTGCGTGGGGAACACCTCTAAATGGGATGAGGGATCAATGGAATGTCTCCTCATCTCCATTATTGTGTCTAGCTTTTGACCTAATACAACCTAGAGATTTCTGGGTTTGTGCTGGACATTTTGAGTTATAAATAGGGATTGAACCATCAATGTTTAATCAACCATTCACCCTATTTATCAACAAGTTCTTGGAGAGTTTCAACTCTAATTCTTTAGCTTCCAAGCTTGTTGTACATGCTTTAATCCTTCCCATTTTAACTCAAAACCTGAGTTTTGTTGCCGGTGGATTTCCGGTGGTTGAGCTTGAAGTTTCAAGCTTGTGGTGATATACTTGAGGAGTCAAGTATTGGTTCAAGGTGCGGGACTTGTGGAGTTCAAGTTGGAGACGCATCATCATCTACTAAGAGGCAAATTCGTGGATTTCGAATTTGTGGAAGAACTGTACACCGTAGCTGTTGGAGCGTAGAGGGAGTCGTAAATCGTGTCCATCGAGTGGTAAATCGGGTTGTAAGTTTTCAATAACTTTTAGTGGATTCTTGCTGGACTAGGTCCCGGGGTTTTTCCCAGTTTGGGTTTTCCTCGTTAACAAAATCTCTTGTGCATATTTTCATACTTGTTGTGAGATTGAAATATTCGATTCTTGTTCTTAATTCCGCATATTAAGAATCGAATAAGTCAATACTCTTGTTAGAGATTTTTGTTGTACTCTTATCACCTTAGTAATTTTTAATTAGGTGATAGTGTGATCCTTAACCATAGTCACATTGACATACGGTTAAATTCATTAACCGTAGGGCATTTAGACTTTCAGATTATGGGACAGAGCCTATGATTAAATATATTTGCCACATATAGAATATAATCCATATGTTCTTTGTTTACACGTGGAATCGTGCCCGCATATAATTTTTCTTTGCACGTATTTCTAGACTAGATGTTTGTATTGTCTTTTTTACTTTTGCCTTAGAACTTTATCAGCATGAAACGTAGATTTAGAGGGTTGTAAATTTATTTTTCTTGTATATTCTCCATCCTAGAATAATAGTAGTTAGATCAAAAATTTTCTAAAACACCCTTAGTTATGAAGTAGAGGCCGATCTTACGATCGGACGGTTGTCGGGTACCTAACACCTTCCCGACCTGTACCAAGATTCCCTTACCCTCAATCGCTGACCGCAGACCATCTATTTTGGATCATCACCATGGGTGTTCTCTAAAAAACTAGTTTAGGTTGATTTTTTAAATTGCGGGTCCTGATTCCCATAAATCAGGTGGCGATTCCATACAATTCTCCTCATCATCATATCCCTCCACGTGAGTGAATCCCATCACCTCATTTTCTTCTCTTCCCTTTACACTCTCTCTCTCTCTCCGTAGAGGTGGAGAGGTCGAAGGAGGAGTTAGTTGTTGGTATTGGATTCACGGCTCCACACCTACTCTATAAGGGGGGCTATATAACCTGACTCTCTATATATATATATCCTTGTTTATGTGCACTATGTGACAAAAAGGGGTTTTTTTTTCTTTTTCTCCTTCTTTTGTCCTTATCTGTAATCATCCTCACTATTAAAATCAGCCCATTCTAACCATCATCCATTAATTGCAAGTCAGCTATAAAATAAATTTGCTTAATCACCGTTGATTTTTAATAACTGAATGATAAGGTTACCAATTTTAAATTAGAATATGTTGAATTTGGGTAAGGATGTTCTACATATATATATATATATAAATGTTCTAGGACAACATCCTTGCCTAAAATCTACCTTTCATCTTCGCGTGGACTCTATGTACCACTCTTTAAAAGTGATGTCTGATTAACTGTAACGCCCCAATCTCGAAACTCAAAATCTCTAAGAAATTGAGTCGTATCTCGAGGCGTTAAGCTTACTACACGAGGTGACTAATGAGTACTAAATAAACCTAAACTAGGTTTTATGAACCTACATCAGAGTTAAGCTAATCTAGTTCGTCAGAACTTTAATCACCTCTAAATATGGCTGGGCCCAACGAAAAATTTGCCAGAGTTCTCCCTGTATTTTTAGGGTCTGAAACCTGTCATAAACCTGTATAAGAGATGATTTATCCATAAATAGCATTTCTATATCAATTTCTTCCATTCATATCATCTCATCATATCCAATCAACCATATTCTCCAATATAGACTACCTAGTCATCCACTAGGCTGAATCCAAACCATAATTCTAAAACGATCTCTCGCTTGATAAAATAATACATATATAAGATTTGTTAAGTGATACTAAATATACATAAGTGTGCTTGTTTTACATTATATAGTTCAAAAGAATATATATACAAAGCAAGGAAAATAACTGCATCATAACTGAATAATAACAACACCTCAAGTATAATAAACCTGAGGTGGATACTCTCCCTATACCTGCCTCCTCAAATTACTTAACATCCAATCATCCACTGTCTCCTCGATTTCCTGAGCAAAAAGCCCAGTGAGAACTTATAATACTAACAGGTAGTCACTAATATGAATTTAAGACAATGCAGGTTTTAAAGAAAACCGAGAAATCATAATACAGTAATGTAAAAGCATTTGGTACCTTTACTACAACATAAACCGATAACCATTCACTTACCCATACAAGTAAATATAAACTAACAACATCTCACATCATAATATTGCGTAGTGTAATCATCTTAGAGTGAAGAGGCTACGACTAGATGTTTCAGCTCCTAGTCAGTGAGCAAAATCGTGTTCCAACTTAACCGATGTGGAACCCCATCGTTAATTCCTGATTTCCGACCGAGCGACTGATTTATCGGTTTTTGTGAGAAGCACGCTGGCTCATGATTTGGGTTCAGGTGGACCCTTGACCATAATTTGCCGATGTAGCCGTTGTCGCGGTGGTCAGCCGTTTGACTTGTGCAGACATCTTAATGATCATTAAAATAATCCAGGAGTTGTCACGCTCCTCAAGTCTTCGCCTAATCTAGGCAGCATATAACCTCGACATTTCTAGAATCATACACGTACCTATCCAAACAAGGCTTTCCAAAAAGAGAAATAGAATAACCTAGATTTCAATAGTTTTCCTATATCATGAGAGTCCCATTCCTGTCATGAGACAGGAAAACATAATGAAAATACGGAACAAACCATTGTTTTTAGGAAAACTTCAATGATTTGCTCGTGTAGGCATTACAAATCCATTTTCGGATTACCTAAAAATATATATTATAATAGTATAAGTTTTAGTAGTAGAAAATACCTTTTTCCTACAAAAACTAACAACCATGTACATGTTGTGATCTCCCAACTAATATTATTCCGGGGAAAGCCGGTAATATAATCCGGGGAAAGCCGGGTAATCGGGGGAAAGCCCGTAATATAATCCGGGGAAAGCCGGTAATAATCCTAGCCGGGGGAAAGCCCAGCATAACATATATAGTATATATTCCGGGGGAAAGCCCGTACCTAGGGAATCACCAACACATACCCAACAACTGGGAACCTCCATCCCACACATCATCTTAAAACAACTACTTCTCCCAACATATGGAAGGAAGTAAAATATATATCTATATATTATAAGAACCCCAAAATCCGTTTGGTTTTGGAAATATGCCCATCCCTAAAGCTCGATAACGATTAAATCTCAATTCTTTTGAAATTATAGTTTATTTAGCTATAAGTAAGAAAAGAATCATTAATATACTTATATATGTATATCACTCATTCATATATATATAATTATTAGAATCTAGTTATTTTAAAAATAACTATTACTGTTTTACATTACTATGTAAAACTATACTTTGGGAGAATCATTTTCACGTCAATAGGACATCACAAATAAATCATGCATGCTTTGCAAAATAATTACACTTGATTTATAAATCTAAACCCTGTCAAAAGCATTGAAAGCACTTTAATGGCTATAAGAAAGTATTTATAAGTTCCTACCTCAAATCCCGCAAGGCTCTCTTTACCGCACTAATTTCCTCCAATTAGTGTACTGGTATTAGTACACTCTCCCAACTGAAAACAACACATTTAATCACTTTCAAAACTCAATTCGATACATACTAATTCTATGTAGAATAGTCTAGGCATCTAAATTCTAACCTAAACAGTCACTACGAGGGTCCAGGTCCTTATCAAATTAAATAAGGGCTTTAGGACTACAGCCCAATTTGCTCTAATTATCCTTCTCAATTAATATAGACCTCCGAATCTACAATCTAACCTAAAATAATAATTTTGGGTCTAAATCCACCTTCCCAATTATCAATTCCATCAATTAAGGGTCTGAAAGGCCTAATCAAATCTTAAACTATCAACAAAATTAACCCTAAAATTGAAAACTAAGATTAACAACATAAAATATCTAATTAAAATTAAATACGGAGCTAGGGTTTCAAATTATACCTCGATCCACAAATTAAATGGTGCCTACGATTTCCAACCGTCGGACCGTCGTCAACATCATCATCTCCTCTCTCTCTCTCTCCTTCTCTCCTTCCCTTTCTCTCTCCTTCTCCTTCTCTCTTTCTCTCTCCTTCTCCTTCTCCCTTTCTTTCTCTCTTTCTCCTTCTCTCTCTCCTTCCCTTTCTTTCTTTCCCTTTCTCTCTCTCCTTCCCTTTCTTTCTTTCTTTCTGACGTTAAGAATAAGAGAGATTTATCTCTCTCTCTCTCCTACTATAAGTGTCCAGGCGGTGGAAAATGGGGTTTAATAAATCCATTTGGTTTTGTTACGGTGTAGCTCATGCTTACACCTTAAATGTGTACCCTAGAATAATTAATAAAACAACTCATAAATACATCACCCAATACATACCAATACATATATATAGTATATATACACAATTAAATAATATTTAATGGTCAAAATCAAAGTCAAAATCGCGGGTACCTTCGGTACCGATCCAAATCGTGTTCCGGGCCTTGATTTGGGATCATTCGGTGTCCGATTTTCGCGCATGAATAGTCAAAATTGAATAACTTTTCGAGATCTACCTATTAGTACGGTTCGATTCTTTAAATTACCCTCCGATCGAAAACTCATTTATTTAATTTCAAGTTTAATTATTTTAATAATTAATTGGTTTCACGGTCAAATCGTTGGATTAGACTCTAATTGACTCGGAAAGACAATGACTGGTCAACTAAATTATTTTGGGTCGTTACATTAACGATATATGTATAGAAATTTCGCCAATTACGAATTGTCTTAGGTTTTAGTGCCAAACGTAACCATGCCTGGGAATGTGGGATATTGCCAAAGGTAGACGTTACTTAAATATTGGTATGGTTTACAGCTGTGTAAATCAGGGAATGGAATAATAATAAGGGATCAATTTCACAAAAAATACTATTTGAAAGTTTATACCCTACGATTATCAGATCAAAGCGTATGTATATGTGATTAAGATAAGGGATCATGCTATCACCCAATTTAAATTTAAAATCGAAAATTAAGTCTAAACAAAAATTCCAGTAAAGAGTATTGACTTATTCAATTCTTAATGTGCGGAATTAAGAACTAGAATCGAATATTTTAATCTCAAAAGCAAATAAGAATTCGATACAAGAGATTTTTGTTGACGAGAAAAATTCAAAATTGGGAAAAACCCCAGGACCTAGTCCAGCGGACAAATTCCACTATGAATTATGGGAACTTACAACCGTTACTTACTGACACAGACATGAACTCCACGCTCTGATCAACTGATTTAATTCTCCACGATTTGAATCTATATAGCGCTTCTTAGTTGATCATGATGCGTCTCCAACTCAGTATCCACCAAGCAGTCTCGCACCTCGAACAATCACTCGAATCCACGAGCAATCACTACCACGAACTCGAATCCTCAAGTTCAGATACTGGAAATCCACCAGCAACCTAAACTAAGATTTATGTCTAAGATGGGAAGGATTTTTAGTCAAGTTCAACAAGCATGGAAATTAAAAATCTGAATGTAGCTCTCTAATAGGTTGCTGAATGGTGTAGGTAGTTGTATATAGGGCTAATACACACCTTATATACTAGCAATTGACGTCCCATTATATTTTGGAAAGTCCTAAAGTAATCCAAGGTTAGTTAAGAAACCAACTTGAAAAAGAAATTGTAAAATAACAACTTTTTCTCGAAGTTTTGCACAGTGCTTTCGAAATTAACAAGTTTGGTTTCGAAAGCAAACTGATCTGTTATAAAAAACAACAGTTCACTTTTGAAAGCAAGGTTGTTGCTTTTGAAGCTAACCTAACATATCTTCAGAATACAAACTTGGTTTTGAAGCCCTTTTCTTGCATCGGTTAGAATTTTAAACCACTTTCAATGTGCTTCACAGCTCCCAGGCAGTGAGCTAGGCCACTTCCCTTATTATATTAGTGTGGAGCTGTGGATATATAAAGTCAGACATGTGAAACCATCCGAAGAGAAATTGTAGTGGTTAAGCATCCTTGTGTTTGAAAGAAAATCATTTTTTTTAGAGAAGAAGGTTTATTTCATCGGTTTCTTTTTCTTTTGGAGGAAAGTTGGTTCAATTGCTTATGAAAGGAGTTAGCTGAGGATAATGACAATACCATTTTGAAAGGGTTTTCATGGGTAGAAAAATGACAGCACTATGCATCTCTTTGGCATTAAACATTGCATTGTACATGTTTGACAATCAATTTTACTAGTTCTTTCAACTATTATGAGCACTCCAATTTGAACACGTATGATATTCTACTAAAACACATTCAATTGCACGCATTATGGGCACTTTTATTGTTTGGAATGCCAATGTCCGAATCTAATATCTAAATTCTAAAATAAAAATTTAAAATAAAAAATCTATCAGTGTAAACATGTCTAGAGCATGTTCCAAACATGAAAATTGGGTTTTCTTTTATATTTTTATGAAGAACATGAAAAAGAAAATTAAACATGGGTCATTTCTAAAATAGTTCTTACGCATGTTCTAAGCATGAAAATAATGACGAAATTAAACGTGGGCCAGAATAAAAATAAAATAGATTTAAGCATATTAAGGTTTCAGGTTTGAAAAGAGATGCAAACCGGCAAATGCAAACATCAAAAATCCCAAAAGTGTAATCTAAAATCTAAAAACTAAAACAACCCAAATCAAAAAATGATTCTAGAACACTAAAACATCAAAATTAGAGCATCAAAATTAGGAAGAAACTCAACCAATAAAAAAAATTTCTGTTTGAGGAGTTTTCAAAACAAAAAACAACGAAATATAAAAGACAGAATTTTAATTTTGGGTTCAAGCTAAATAGATTAAGACAATAGAATTCCTGAACTCGACTTAACACACTTCGAAATAAGGAGTTTTCAAAAACTAAGTTGCAACTAAACTAATCTACATCTAGTATTGCATCCAAAGTTTTTTACGAACTCAACTATAAAATCATATAGGATTTATAAAAAAAAAAAATTGTTGTTTCTAGTATTATAAACATAGGATTTTATAGTAAGTCTAGAAATAGTTTTGGATGTGATAGATGTTGGGTTTTGTAAACCAATTAATCAGGTGCGAACGAAGGTTTGATTTACACATGTTGATCGCTTAATCTAAATTAAGGAGATGAAACCGACTAGAACCAGGGCGTATTTCACGTGGGTATGAATGATTCTCAACGAATCATCTTCACCCCGTGGAACGAGTGTAGACCTATGCTTCCACGATCATAAAAATTCCTCAATCAAGGTTGTCAATGTCTCCATGACCAAGATGCATGCTCTTCCCCCCCTCCCCCCCCCTAAGCAACCAAAAAACATATATAAATCACATTTTAGGAATCTGTATTGGCCTTGGGAGCCCTCCTTTGTGTGATCAAGATGGATGCTGCTACCAGTTTGTGCTCTCCTAAAACTAAAAGTGATTAACTTGCTTAATCTCATTTTAAAATTTTTACTAACTTAACCCTAACCTTATGGGTTATGGATACTAGGTAGAGCAGACCCATGGGAGCCCTAGTTTGGGCTCTAATAGCATATGGTGTGTGTCACACTGCCATGTTTCCTAAAACTTAAGCTATCTCCAAGACCTGTTTATACTAGCTAATAAATCATGCGACCGTTGAAAGTACTTGCATATGGGAGCCCTATACTAGCAACTACATCTGAATCATATGCACATGTGGTAATCCACATTTTTGAAATTCAATTGTGAAAACACATGCAACTGGTTGACCAAATATACTAATTGTTTCAATCTCTTTGACAGTTTGATTAAGCATAAGAACATCAGTAATTTCTAGCCACTCGGGATTTGTGCCCGATGCTTATGTGACATGGTGGGTCCCATTGCTATGTAAGTTAAAAATCCTTTCAAAACACTTTTGGGAGGGAAAAGGTGGTGGGTCCAGCCATGCCACTCGCACCAGTTTGTAAAACCATCCGTCCAAAAATCATTTCTGTTCTGAAAATCCCATTCCAACGAGCCTTTTGCAACAAACTTTGTAACTTATGTATGTAGTGTAATTTTCCACACCCACTTTTGAGGGGGTGATCCTCTTCATCTAGCCGTATGTCCACAACTAACGAATTCAACGGTTTCCAGCATCCTTTATTCCTTTGACCGTATGAACACCCAGCGGCCGGATAAAGTGTGATGTTAGTCACCCACCTTATAGTGGGTATACAAAATTGCACTCAGCGCTTTCGTCCCAACGGTATTTTAATGCGAAAACGCGAGGATTGCGTGTAATTAAAAGATGACGAGGATTAAACAATACGGGTATATATCTATCCAGTGTTCTCGAGTGTGATCCAACTAAAGAGTTTCTCTCTCTTCTCTTCTCTCTCTAGATGATCTAACAACCAGTTTTCTGAAAATCAAGTCGTGAGAAGAGAAGAAGACCTAAAAATGGCTTACAAATCCCTTGATCACATCACTGTATCGGATATCACAGAGCTAGGGATATCCACTGATGAAGCACAGAGACTCCACAGAGTTCTCTCTGAAATCATCCTTAAACATGGAAACAACACTCCTCAGACGTGGAATAACATCTCCAAGAACTTACTAAACCCTAATCTTCCATTCTCACTCCATCAAATGATGTACTACGGTTGCTACAAAAACTTCGGCTCTGATCCTCCTGCTTGGATTCCTGATTCGTAAGCCCTTACCCTAAAACCCTAGTTATTAAACAAGTGGCATACAGAAGTGATTGATCTAAAAATGCTTTTTTCTTTCTCTACTTACTATTGATGTTAAATTAATTACGTTTTGCATAAGTTTCTGTTTTCTTGATTAGTTTTTAACTAAAATTCTATTGTAAAAAACACGTTTGGACTTTGGATTATGATCATTTTTTAAGAAATTTACTGGCTTTGTAGTTGGAAAGATGAAGTTTTAATCGAAACAGTAAATTGGATTCAAATTATGTAAATTTCTGCTTTATTATTAACTTAATTCTGGTCACTTATTGCACAAAATTAGAGAAATACGATTTTCTTGTTAACAAAGTAGATGAAGTATTACTGTATAAATTGCTGAATGAAAAAACATATTTTTTGGTAACAGTTTCATGCTTTAGTTATGAAATTTTACTGAACTGGATGTAACCTGAAAAAATGTAATGGAGTCATGGAATCAGGAGAAGATAACATTTTAGTGTTAAGTTTGGTATATAAAAAATGGAAACATGATTTTCTGCTGAGTATGTTGAATTGTTGAAGGTGAGCATTTCGATTGTCCTTACCGGACGAAGGCATGACGTGGTTATCTAGGATGTTCATCTGATTATTCATTTTGTGGAAATTTAAATTAAAAGCAAAAGTTAAAAGAAACGCGCCTCTTGTTGTCACATGCTGGAGGTTACATCATTTTATTTTCTGCAAATTTGACATTTTCCATGTGCAAGTTGTTTTCTTCTGTTTCGTGTTGCTATTATTCTTGATGTGGTTACAAATTTTTTGAATTCTAATTACTTGTTAATGCATGGAAACATAGAGCTAGTGCTATCTCAACTAACATAGGGCAGATACTAGAGAGAAATGGAAGAGAATTTCTTGGCTCGAGATACAAAGATCCCATCTCGAGCTTCTCTGATTTCCAGGAATTTTCCGTCTCCAAGCCTGAGGTATTACTATTAATCACCTTAAGAGTTTGCTTCTTCTGAAGTTTTAGTAATGAATTCCCTTTATATGGCAAGTCATTGTATAGATTTTCTTTCCTCTTGTTTTCTTTACTAGGTTTATTGGAAAATGGTACTGGATGAAATGAAAATATCATTTTTAGTACCACCTTCATGTATTTTGCGTGAGCATTCGTCTGAGGAAGGCCGTGTGTCTTACCCTGGAGGCCAATGGTTACCAGGAGCATTTCTGAATTCTGCTGAAAATTGCTTGACTCTGAATGGTAAGAGATGTGCAAATGATATAGCAATAATATGGAGGGATGAAGGAGACGATGATTTGCCCTTGCATCGCATGACATTTAAGGAATTACAAGAGGAGGTTTGGTATGCGCAATACAACATCCATCTACTAAAGTTTGACCAATGATTGCTTACGTTGTTGAAGCTACGTTTAATATTATTAGAGTTAAATAGTTTAATTCAATGTTTTCTTTAAAAAAAACACACAAAAAAAGTTTAATCCAATGTTCTATTTCAATATTTTCTGAATAAAGTATTTACGTACACCTTCTTATGTTAGCATATGAATCTACTCATATATGCATTATGCACATCGAAAAGTCGGAATATTTTGACACGATTTTGTAAACGGGGCTGTAGTGATCTAGGTGGATCTATGTTGATGAGAAAGAGACGTGCTTGTCTCTTTATATTTTCTTTTTAGTAAACTCTTATTTTACTTTTTGGCAGTAGACAATCCCATTTTTCATATTGTTTTTCAGTGATATTTGTGAGATATAAGCCTACGGTTCTGTGTAGGAGATATTTTTGTATTAGTTTTTGGTTTCTTTGATTAATAGAGAAGAACCTGAAGAGAGTATTTTCTAAATCATCATTTTCTTCTTAGTTCATTTTTTTATTCTTGATTGAGTGTTTTCTACTAGAAACCTTTGATCAAGTGGTATCAGATCACTAGATTTATGTGGTTCCTTGTGGCTTGTGGTTTATGGTCTCAACTCGTAATCAAATCAAGGTTTTGGGTAGAAAACTTGTAAAACCTTTAATTTTAGAAAGAAAATTGTGACAAGAGATGAAGAGATTGATGAAGAGACGAAAACATTGAAATGAGTATTGACTCGTTGGAGAAAAAGTTAGAAACTTTGATTGAGAAGGCCTAAGGAAGAGAAACCTCATGATCTTAGAGAGGAGACCCAAATAACACATACATCTACTTCTAGAGTGCATACGAAGAGGAGTAGCATGACGAAGGAGAATGAGATGAGCGGTGATGGGGATGATTCCGATAGTGAAGATGAGGAATCTAGCGAAGGTGTTGACCAGCGCAAAGATGACGAGGAACGGAAACCTGCAAAGAGAAGTAAATCTAAAACTTATGTGGATGGTCTTAAAATTGATGTTATGATGATTGATTGGAGATTTTTTATACTATTTATTAGTATGATAATCGCCAAAAGATCAACTTTGCTATGTTAATGTTAAAAAATTATGCTCTTACATGGGGAAGGCCTATTGGAAATGTAATAGTGTAGCTGTAGCAACTATGACGTGGAAGAAATTTAAGCAAGCAATGCGGAAGCAATTCTACCCCGTCGGCTTTGAGGAGAGGTGGTTTAGGTGGTAACATTTTAAACAAAATTTTGGGCAGTCCGTACCAGAGTATGGGACCGAAGTTAGAATCAAGCTATAGTGTTTGAGTTAGTCCTTGATGACCACAGCCTCTTTATGAAGTTTGTTGGGGGGTTTGCAGGAGTATATACGCAGGGAGCTGCGTTTGTTCAAGGTCCAAGACCTTGAAGAGGCTTTAGTATAAGAAGAGTGATAAGAAGGATGACAAAGGGAAATCGAAGCAATCGGTTACGAGAATGATGCTAAAAATGGGGAGCAATAAACTGGAAAGAAAACTCTTTATTGAGAACATTGCAAGAAGACTAATCATACCAAGGATCGGTGTTATGCACTTCATCTTGAGAAGCTAGTGCTAGACAGAGAGAAAAGGAAGGAGCGTAATCCAAAGCAAAATAACACAGAAAAATACTCTCTTCAGGTTCTAATTTATTAATCAAGGAAACCAGAAAAATAACACAGATATCTCCTACACAGAACCGTAGGCTTATATCTCACAAATATGACTGAAAAAACAATATCAAAACTAAGACTGTTCGCTGCCCTAAAACGAAACGCAGAAGTCTGCTTTTATAGACTCTCAAAGGAGACCTACCTCTTCTAGGAATTGGTGGTCATGTTGCTTTAGATAGAGTTTCCTACTCTAACTTTCTTTTAGAAAGTAAAAAACAAAAGTTACTTCTACTTTCTCGCAAAAATAGGAAGGAGTAAAGACAAAATTTACATTATATTTCTTTTACAAATAGAAAGTAGAAAGTGAGAAAAGTAACTTCAAAAAGGAACTATGAAGCAAACCAAAAAGTGAAATAAGAGTTTGCTAACAAGAAAAGATAGAGAGACAAGCACGTTTGCTTTCTCATCCACATAAATCCACCTGGATCATGTAAGGTCCTTATATACATGAGTCTAGGGCATCTTCACAAAAATCAACCATTCTGAAATTTTTAACCCTCTCAAATGTTGACGACAACTTCAAGGATTTCTGTCACTGATTTCACCATTAACTTTCAAGTTCAACTGACATTTGATAGGTTCCCTGTTTATGAATGGTTGAATTTTTGTGAGGATGTACATGGTGAGGAGATGATACTTACCAGGTATCATCCTTGGACTATGCCCATGCGAACCTACAAGGCCAAAAACATATGTCAATATATTTTTGCAAGGTCTTGTAGGGTCCACATACAATTATTCACAGTTGAGCTTAGGGTTGACTATATATTTTTGTTAAATTCTTTACTGCAAGCACACATTATAAGTAGAGTGTATATACTAGTATGCTAACTTCTGTAGTAGGCCTTTGTTGTAAAATGCAACTTTATTGTATTAGGCTGAGTATCCTACTATTGGCATCTGAGGTTCAGTTTGGTTGCAAACGCACTCGAAAAAATGGGCTGGTCCACAGGTTTACAGTTTCAATCGATATGCCAATGAATGTCACTTCTGTTGCAGATATTGTTTATGAAATGCAACTTTATCATATTAGACTGACTATTTTTCATATGCAATTTTTTGGCATTTGTTCTGCAGTTTGGTTGCAAATGCACTCGAAACATTAGGACTGGCTAAAGGATCTGCCATTGCAATAGACATGCCAATGAATGTCACTGCTGTGGTTATCTACCTGGCGATTGTTTTGGCTGGATATGTTGTTGTATCTATTGCTGATAGTTTCGCCCCTCTTGAGATATCAACGAGGCTCAAAATATCAAATGCAAAAGCAATATTCACACAGGTTACTTTTTGTGTGTGTGTGTGTGTGTGTGTGTGTGTTGTGTGTTGTGTTGTGTGTTGTGTTGTGTTGTGTGTTGTGTGTTGTGTGTTGTGTGTTGTGTGTTGTGTGTTGTGTGTTGTGTGTTGTGTGTGCCATTCTTCTAGCTACTTCAAAGTTGTGTGTTTGTGTGTGCCATTCTTCTAGCTACTTCAAAGTTGTGTGTTTGTGTGTGCCATTCTTCTAGCTACTTCAAATCTGTATACAATTTTCTTGAATATATCATATGTGTGCTAACCATTAATTTTGTGTGAGTACTCTCTTCTAGCTACTTCAAATCTGTATACAATTTTCTTGAATATATCATATGTGTGCTAACCATTAATTTTGTGTGAGTACTCTACGAACCATAGCAATTCTGCAGCTTTTACTTCTCAGGAAGTTTCTTTTTGATGGAATTTCCATGAACCTGCAAGAGATTCTATTTAAATTATCGATTTCTTTCATGTGTAGTTTCAAAGGGTTTTTGTTTGTTTGTGTGTGTGTGTGTGTGTGTGTTGTGTGTTGTGTGTTGTGTGTTGTGTGTTGTGTGTGCCATTCTTCTAGCTACTTCAATCTGTATACAATTTTCTTGAATATATCATGTGTGCTAACCATTTTCGTCTTCAAACTTTTCATTTTTAGGATTTTATTATACGTGGAGAAAAACGTCTTCCGTTGTATAGGTGCATTCTTATTCTCATTCTTACACAAATGATTTAATTTTTGTTTGTTTCTTGTTGAGTGACAATATTGTTAACATTATGGCTTTCGTTATTGCAGTAGAGTTGTTGATGCTGAATCACCATTGGCAATTGTTCTTCCTACTAGAGGCTCTAGCTTCTCCATGAAATTGCGGGACTTTGATATCTCATGGCACACTTTCCTTGAGAGAGTGAAACATTCCAAGTATGCACTCTTATGTGTATGCTTTCGTTCCTTTCTGTTATCCTATTGTTCATGTATTATTTGTTTTAAGGTGTCTCTGACATAGTTTTGAGTCTTTTGACTACATTCTAGTTTTTTATATATAGGAGGGTGTGGACCATTAACTTTAGAATTCTAAAGTCTAAAAGTAGACAAGGCGATTGGGCCAACAACATCTCCATGTTCTTTGGGCTAATTTGTCTATGGACGATCTTCTTACCATGGAGGCTATCCTCAAAAGAAAATATCTTCATTCTAAAATCTCTAACCCTAACAACTTGGCTTGCAAGTTAGACCTTTTAACCTTTAACTTTAATCCAACATCAAATTGGGTTAGAAGTTTCAGAATGGTTTACCGATCAAAAAATAAATAAAAATGATGTGATTTTTTGTGAGGATGATCTCCGCAACAAGACGATTATCCTCACAAAAGATCAGCCTAGAACAATCTCAATGGGAGCCCAATGACCATGTGTGATTTGGATGTCATATTCCTTGAGTTAATAGATCCCATTTTATTCTTGGGTGATGCTCAATCTCACAAACAATACTGACCTAGCAATTAAAAAAACTCGAAGTTCCTCACCTTGCATGTGTCAACCTTGCTTTACATGTAAGATGGTTGCATGTTTAACTTCAACCTTTTGTCCATAAACAAAAAAAAGAAAAGAAAATCCTTCTGTGAATCTGTAGGGCCATGCAGATTTGCATCATTCCAATTTTTTAGGATATCTCTTACTGGACTGTGGACATGAATAGGGAAGGTTGAGACAGGAAACTGCTATTTAGACGCTAAAGATATGAAACATTGACAAAACCAGGATAAAAGATGCATGACTGATGAAAATGCATAGCAAACATTTAGAAAGTTCAAAAAATATGAAAAGTAATCTTGTTGCTGTTGCCGTTTTCATTAATGAACTAGTGCTAGTATTGAAATCATTCCTTTGTCACCAACCTAACTGTTTCTTTTTACATGCTAAAATAGCAGAAATGTTGGTTTTACTGCAGTTGGACAACCAATAGAAGCTTTCACAAACATCCTTTTTTCCTCTGGAACTACAGGTAACTTGCACATTTTTCTGAATGGTAGGGTAACTTAAAACGTTTACCACTTAACACCTCAAAGTTTTGGTATCCTGTTCCTGTTAGACTCTATTTAAATTATTTTTCTGATTTCACAATTTTTTTGAATTAGTTGATAATTATTTTTTGTGCACTGTAATATAAGACATTAGGCTTGTTCAACATAGGCTCCAATTGCAACACCTGCCATACACTGATCGACGAAAATGATCCTGTTCATTCTTCGAGACAACCAATACTCATGTTGCACATTTTTCTAGTTGTTTTGACAAATTATCTTGTTAACAAAATATCTTTTTATTATTGTTTTTAAAACCAGTTTATTGCAGTTAACATATTTTCGCTTTGATAGTTTTATTGGAATTACGTTCTTCCTGGTTTTTTAGGGGAACCAAAGGCGATCCCATGGACGCATGCAACTCCTTTAAAGGCTGCTGCTGATGCCTGGTGCCACATGGATGTTCGTAAAGGTGATGTTGTCGCCTGGCCCACAAATCTTGGCTGGATGATGGGCCCTTGGCTAGTTTATGCTTCTCTGTTGAATGGGGCTTCCATGGCCCTATATAATGGATCACCACTTGGTTCTGGATTTGCGAAGTTTGTACAGGTATTAACTTCATTTTCATATTTTTTGCAAACTAATCCTTAATCTTCTGTTCTTTGGGGTCTCCTGCACCTTGTTGTGGAACTGGACCTGGTCATTGATTGGTAAATCTTTGGACTGACAACACTAGAAAGTTTTTAGTGACCATGTATACGCAGATCCATTCTGTATGATGATGGGGTTATTCAACTTTTATAACATCTTTTTTTCTTCCTTTTATTCTTGATAGCTCCCAGAGCCATTTGGGACCAAGATATCATTTTCTCCCAGTCCCAAATTAGCACATCTAAAGTGTCTAACCTTTTGATTTGAACATGTATCTAACTTCTGTCACTGTTTGGAATACGTTTATAAAGGAAATCCTCCAAGACATCTTTCTCTAACCTCTTGCTACTTTTGACACTCCTGAAACACTACTTCCTTAGGAGGGCAGGATGAAGGCATACACCTTGAGTTGAGAGGCCCTTTAAAGGATGACTAAAAAGAATTCAATTGCATTGTACCTTTGAAGTTCACAATGACAGTATATATGGAATTTATTACTGAAGTCTTTAAGGTTCTAATAAAGACTTCCATTTAACCTATATAAATCCTTCTTCGTGCAATAAGTGGTAGATTTCAAAAGTACATGCTCAAGTTAAAATTCCCCAAATCTCTCTCTGCTTTTTTGTTTTTGTTTTTTGTGATTCTGGTCTGTGAGAGATTGTCCTTGTTTTTAGTTCTTTTTGACAAATGATAATCATAAAATAGCCTCAAATTTAATGGAGAGTCTATGGTGTAGGTGGGTAGTCGTTCAAGTTCAGTTAACATGTTTCAGTATTAATCGAATGAGAGTAACAACTTTATTTCATTTGTTGTAGCATTTCAGCAATACATTATGGCAATTCTTTGTTGTTTACAAAATGTTACCAGATGATTGTAACTGTATACCTACGTAACCTACCTATATTGTTTTTAGTTAGAAGTTAGATCATTATGCCACTATGGTGTCTGTCGAAGTTCAGATGTTTGCCCTAGGTAACTCTATGACTTGTGGGAGTGAATTTACCGGAGATAAGATTAATAAATCAAGTAGTGGTTATTGGGGATGTTCTAATCTGAAGATAAGATCTGCTGGACTGTTTAGGTGAATGAAGTGTTCGGTGGATGTACATAGGGATAACTTCTTTGAATATATAATCTAGATGTTATCATATGAAACATCTTTTTTTTTTTTTTTTTCCATTTGCTATTTTTGTGGAGGATCACTAATTTTGGTGGAGTTTAAAGTAGTGAACTTTTAAGACATTGACTGACACTCACAAGTTCCTTTGATGATGTAGAATTCCGTAATATAATATTAGCTGGTTATTTCCCACAGACATATTTGAAATCTAGGATAAGGTGCTTCTCTGTCTTGCTGCATAGGGTTTACAATATTTATATGTTAGACATCTATTTGTTTAATGTTTTGATCTCTGTGATTAATACAATTTCTTTAAACCCGTCTTGCAAATTGCCTAGGATGCCAAGGTAACGATGCTTGGCTTGGTCCCGAGCATAGTTCGGGCCTGGAAAAATATGGATTGCACAGCTGGCTATGATTGGTCTGCCATACGGTAAGTCAGGTTGGAATTGTTAATCATCAGCCACTTTTTTCATTTTGCTCTGTACACACATTAGTAGTGATACAACATGCAAGTGGGGCTAATATAAAGTTAAAATTTGGTATTGAGGAATCTATGTAAAATTTTGGTCTAAAAATCATTACGATAAAGTTATTGCCATTGATAAATCAACACAATTATATGTCGTTTTATGTAACCAACTGAACAAATTTTATAAAATGGCATGTTAGTTATATAAACCCGATAAGCCACTTTGTAATTACTTTGTTGGCTCTACATATTTGACAAGCCAATTTTGTATTTTCGGTTCTATGTTACCAACAATTGTTGACTTGTTATAATAAAAAGTAGTGTTGAAATTTCAAACCCCAACGTAGGCCCATTAATGCCTATACCCCGATCTGTTCTCTATAAAGAGTAGTAATGCTACTTTGACAAGGAGACTTATTAGATAAAGAGAATGAGAACAATTTCCAACCCTTGTGACGTCCACATGCAGTGCCGGTTCTGAGAATTAAGAGGTCTGAAGCGGACTCAAAAGAACATGGCCCCAAAGGAGGAGGGATATTGCAACATACCTTATTGTGACAATATTGCAACATACTTTTTATGGGGCCCACATGAAGATGGTTCGAGGGCATGAAGATGATTCGAGGTCTAATTTTTTTTGTGGCGACATTCTCCTCATCATGTAGATCATCATATTCGAAAATCAGCAACTTCTACAAATTCTAAACCCATCAAAAGTTTATCAAAAATTAAAAGAAATCAACGGTCTAAAAAAATGTCTAAAATTTACCAATTTATAGGCTAATTTGAAGGTGTTAGAACCTTTAGAAGGGGCTGATATTCGAATATGATGATCTGCATGATGAGGAGAACATCCACACAAAAAAAATTAACCCTCGAACCATCTTCACATTGGCCTCATAAAAAGTATGTTGCAATAGTATCGCGATAAGGTATGTTGCAATATCTCTCGATAACATAGCCAATCTATTCAACCCTTTTCAAATCAATTAAGGTTAATATGTACAAACCCTCTTTAAACCTCTGTCAAAAATCAATCTAGATTTATTGTTTCAAAACCCCCTTCAAAGGTAGTTAGACTCATCAAATCATTACTTAATTAATGTTTTTGCAACAAATATCAAATAGACAATTAGGGCTCAAACAATTAACATCTTATATCTAATTATCTAAAGAATAACTTAACAATCCAACTAAATTAAACAATCTTCAAAAAATAAAACCCAATTAAATAGAAATAGGATATCAATTTTTTTTTAATTTTTTATTAGTAAGATAAAAATGACTAAATTAGAATTTAGAGATAACTAAAACAGAAAAAAAAAAAAAAAAACAAAATATAACTATTTAAGTTGTTCACATACTTCAACGGTGAAGTTAGACACTTAGATTTACTGATTTAGTGAAATTTAAAACAAAAATGAATAATAAGAAGAATTAGTGACGAAGAAAGAAGAAGATAATGAAGAAATTAGAAAAAAAGTTGTTATCTTTTAATTTTTTAATGGCCTCAACTAAGTAACTACTTTATTAAAAAATCCTTCTAATTTTTTTTTTCAACTTACCCCAACTACGAATGTACTAGTGGGCCTAGGTGGCCCCCTAATTCTTTGGGCCCAAAGCAAAGCTTGTGCTGCTTTGCCTCAGGGCCGGGCCTGTCCACATGGATATGATCCAATTGTGGATTTTTTATGAGGATGTTCTCTTTATTATTTAGATCATCCTCACTAAAAATCAGTTCATTTTAAAACTTCTAACTCAATCAAAATTTGATTATAAATCAACGGTGAGGAAATCGGTTCTGTTTGAATAATAGGCCATTGATTTTCAATCAACTTCTAATTGGGTTAGAGGTTTCAGAATGGGTTGAGTTTTAGTGATGAGGATAATCTACGTGATGAGGAGAACATTCTCACAAAAAATCAAGACCCCATGAGCTTTCTCTTTGTACAAAATTACAAATAGTATTTTTGATATATAAAAGAAGGTTTTTCTCAAATCTACTCCGGGCTATAGCCCGGGGTAGCCCTCTCATGGGTCCGCCCCTATATATATATATGTATATATATATGGCAAACATACATTCATAATATACAAGCATATGTAAATAACTAAATGTCCTAATTTGCATGTTTTAAGTAGAAAGTGTACAGCGAAAACTGTCAATATGGCATCACAGAGAAATTGATTGAACCTATGCATTTGATTGAAATGTGGTAGATGCTTTAGCTCCACTGGTGAGGCATCTAATGTTGATGAGTACCTCTGGCTGATGGGGAGAGCCTACTACAAGCCTGTCATTGAATATTGTGGTGGTACCGAAATTGGTGGTGGATTTGTTTGTGGATCATTGTTGCAAGCTCAATCGTTGTCTGCATTTAGCACACCAGCTATGGGCTGTACCCTTTTTATCCTTGGTGGTGATGGAAATCCTATTGTAAGCATTTCTCAATCTTACTTACCTGGTTGTGAACTGAAACTTCTACTGCTGCACATGGATATTGTGCATGTGTTACATTCTTGCATTTACTACATTCATCTGGTTATAGGGACACAACCTTCTTGAGACTGCTCTTTCCTACTCAAGTTTGAACCTTACATTACTAGTAGGTTACACGTGCCCCTGCGCTTGTACATTGTATTTATGAAGCCTAATATAGTAATATGTGACAGTGGTTTTTGTAATCTACACAATAAAATTTTTTCTCTTGTTTTGTAGAAGGGGGAGCAAAATGTGGGAAGAGAGAGTAGGAGGAGTTGTTTTTCATTTTGTATTTATGAGTTATTTGACATAAATATCACTATGTAATGCTAGAATTGATCTATTTTATACTAGAGTTTATTAAATGCCAAATATCCTTTATTAACACAAAAATTACAACTTCTATTAGAAACTTCGCTTATGGGAAAACCTTATTAAGGACAACTCTGGAAGTTCCTAAAAAATGTCTATACCGTCTCTTGCAATTTTTGGCACTATTTTTGTCATTTGCCCATTTGATTACACGCCGATGTGCATCTTGAGACAAAATGTTAACTGTTCTTTTCTTTTTTGCCTGTGGCTGTTGTCCATGAACTTGATAGATCTCTTAATGTATTTTTATCTGTTACGAATTTTTCTCTCTTTAATATATCATGTCGGTACGAGCTACACTTTATATAATTGAAATACTTCCAATTTAATTTAATATAGAAGTGCTGAACCTGATACCAAACTGGTACATTCCCAGCCACAAAATGCACCGGGAATTGGTGAACTGGCCCTTGATCCGACCATGCTTGGCGCTTCAAATACATTACTGAATGCTCAGCACTATAATGTCTATTTCAAGGGCATGCCTGTTTGGAATGGGAAGGTAAGCAAATTTACACCACTTCTATACTATATGGTGTTTCTTTGTATTTTTGAAGCTTTGCTTGATTCTCATGCAGGTTCTCCGAAGGCATGGGGATGAGTTTGAACGTACTTCTGGAGGATATTATAGAGCCCATGGTCGTGCAGATGATACAATGAATCTTGGGGGCATTAAGGTTAGCACGAAATAAGTCTTTATATGGGCTTAAACAACTCCAGCCCCTCTGATTTATTCAAATCTATTCATGCAGGTAAGTTCCATTGAGATTGAGCGGATCTGTAATGGAGTTGATGACAATATCCTTGAAACAGCAGCCGTTGGGGTGCCAACTTTAGGCGGTGGGCCTGAACAGTTGGTTATTGTTGTAGTTTTCAAGGATGCAAGAAATGCTGCACCAAAATTGGATCAATTGAAGATGTCATTCAATTCGTCATTGCAGAAGAAGTTAAATCCGTTGTTCAGGGTATATTGAGTTTTGGTCTGCAAGAAGATAAGTTATATTTCTGAACCTTTTGACACCCTGACTATATCCTGACTTTGGATTCCGGTTGCATGTCAGGTTTCATATGTTATGCCCATGTCTTCTCTTCCGAGGACAGCATCAAATAAGGTCATGAGACGGGTTCTGCGGCAGCAATTGGTTCGGCTCAACCGAGACGCTAAGTTGTGATACTACTTATTCTTTTCTAATGCATTATCAATCTAATTTCCAGTTCCTTTTCTCATCATCTATATTATAGAGTCTCTCTTAATAGGTATTTCTCAAAATATTGAATTACATATGGTCTGACACATGCTACTGATGAGTATCATAAACACTCTTACCAGTGCTTCGAATGTCAGTTTTACACTAATAAGAGCTTTGTACATTATCAACATACAGCTTTTAGCATTTTTATGGAAAAATAAAACTGTCAATTGTAGAGGGACGGAAAGAGAATAAAAAGTTCTAGATCTTTATGCAATGAAATGCAGAGAGGTACTCTGTAGTCGGTACTCTGTAGTCTGTACTCGTTATTCTTGTATTCCGAAAGATCGGGCAACTGAAGCATGAGCAATCCAAAGTGAATGGCTGAAAGAGGCTCATACTTTTCTAGCTTCTAATCCACTTTGATCAGGTTATTAGTCTTTTACTGGTCCAGTTTTTGTGTTTTGGAGCTACATGCTGGGGATTTCACAAGAAAGGTTTGTTTGTACACCAGATTGTTATTAAGTTTTTTGCATTATTAATACTAGCTATGTATTATTAGTACTAGCTATGTGCACGTGCGTTGCACATGTTTTTTATGCTGGGTGTTCCTATGAACGTTTTCTTACACCTTGTTTACACTTAGCACCCAAATTATGAAGAGATCATCCCAAACAAAATCAGTCCTTAGATCAACTCCATGCGGCCTCTTCTGGTCTTTGACATAAAGAAAGAAGGTTGTAATAACGAAACGGACATGTGAGAATTTGGTCCTAGCTAGTGGAACAAGAAAGACATGGATGTATATTCAATCCGCAATCAAAGGATTTCGCATGCTTACCAAAAAATATAGGAATTCCCCTTGCTTTGTTTTACGCTCCGCTCGTGCGTGGCACTCCTTGCTTGCGGAGCGGCATACCGGAAAAAGAAGGATTGACTTTCTATATGGTTGTCAGCCTGTCACCGGACTACGAAAAAGGAGTCGAAGCCTTTCTGGTGTCGTCATAGTGTAAGAATAAGGTGGATAGAACATGTAGATGTTGGGCGGAAATCATCCAGAAAATCATCCCTTGGTTCATCTCCGCATAGGTCCCATTAGGAGGTATAAGAGTAGTGTAATAATAAATGTAGGAAAACATAAAACTTATATGGAGATAAAGGTGGGTGGAACACCCTAATTTTTTGGAGGAAAGATCTCACGTGTAGGTCTCACGGGCCAGTGTTAAAAAGATGTGGGTGTAGTGTTAATATAGAAAAATTAGGGTGTTCCACCCTTAGTAACCGAAACCTTGGTACAGGGGTGACGCTCCCGCTCCGGAACCTCGCGCTCCCGCTCCGAATTACGCTCCGACGCTCCCGCTCCGAAGGTATTTTAGAACTAAGAACATTTTTTAATCAGACGCTCCGATGCTCCCGCTCCTACTTTCGTTCCCGCTCCGACTCGCGCTCTGGTTACTTAGGTTCCACCCACCTTTATTTCTATAAGTTTTATGTTTTATTCACTTTATTCTTACACTCTTACACCTCCCAGTGGGACCTATGCGGAGATGAACCAAATGTTGATTTTTTTAGGATGTTTTTTGTCCAACATCTACATGTACCTTAGTCTTATACTATGTTGACACCTACATGTAGTTGCGTGGAGATGATCCAATGATTGATTTTGTTTAGGATGATCTCTTCATAATTTGGGTGCTCGTTATAAACGAGGTGTTAGAAAACGTTCATACTACACATTCAAAGCACGTTCATATAGCTAGTTTTTGTATTAAAAGTTCATTTTAGAGTGAAACTCTTATAAAACCCTAGATAACACCTGATGCAAAGAGATTTTGACAAGAGAGAGGTTACTCTTCTGCTATAGAAATGTCCGTAGGTCTGAACTCTGAACATGATTTCCTCGCAACTCCTATAAGACATAATGGTTCAAACAAAAAGCTTCAATATGAAGAATGTTTGGAAAATTGGTGGCCAAAAAACGCATAATATACGTACATAGCACTTGCAAGTCTGCAACTTATGTAAAAGATATAAATTATTATTATTGAGACTAAACTCTTAAGTCTTCTTGATCCATTTGCATCAATTATTTTTCAAATATATCTTACATACATGACATTTAGTTAACAAAAAGAAAAACTATCAAGAAAATACTCTTAATTAAAACGAATCCCAAAAATTTGGAAAAATTAATCCTATGTTAGCCTAATCTTTCTATCACTAATATGAACCCTTGTATCAACTTATCTTCTAACCTCTTCTCTCTTCAACATCTCAAGCAAGAAATCATTCCAAGTATCAACAGGTCCTGGTGAGCACCAATGCACACAGTCATTGTACTTGCCCACCTCTTCTGGTATGTGCCAATAACTGCTTGGATGCCCATCTGGTCTCAACCACATAGCTTCACTTGTATCAAGCAGTCTAAACTTATTCAACCCTTTCTTCATCCCTTCTCTCTCTGCAACCCTAAATTCCTCCAATTGAGTTGTGTACTTCTCTAAATCCTGGCCATTTAAATGCGTTTCGTTCCTCATATACGGTCTCGTCTTACCGCAATTCCCTCCTTCGTTCCATGTCCCATTCTCAAAGTGCGAAGGCGAGAAGGTTCTCAAAAACGTTATACCCTTTAATTTTTCTAAGCTGTTAATAGCTCTGAAAGCGGTTCTGATGGCTCTTCTGTAACCATATGTGTGGTCGAAGTGTGTGACATTATTATCTTCACAGTACAAACAACCGACGAGCTCACCGTTCTCATAAAACATGGAGGGACGAAAGAACCAGTGTCCAGCAGAGATGATCACATAATCAAATTTGGCGATCTCGGTTGTCCAGTCGACGTCGAATTCATCTAGGTAGACATTGAAGATACCACTGGTACTGGTTTCTTTGGTTTTCACTAGATATGGTGACCAAAAAATGGACAAGGTGAAGTTGTAGTTGGTGTAGAACAAACGTTTGGTTTGAACCTGTGATGAGTAAGAAACGTCCACTGGGTACCCAACCTTGAAATTTCAAGAAAAATGAAACTGCACAGTATGAGAAATTAAATCCAAAAAAATAGTTGAGGTATTGGAAGAAATTATCAAAAAATGTGGGTATAATTTTACTTGCATAAATGCATCCAACTTTTTCTTCTTAACACCCTAAGTATCCTTAGCTTCCTTACTAACACCCTGCTTATTCCAAGCCATGGACCCACATGAAGTTGATTCTAAGGTCGATTCTTTGTGAAGATGATATATTCAATCCTCAATAGTTTATAGTAAAATGGATAGTTAAAAAAACTTCAAAATTTCAATCAACTTTTAATTTGGATTAGTTGAAATTAAAATTTAGAAGGATATAAATTTTGGGTGAGGATGATCTACTAAATCCTTTCGCAGAAAATTACCTCTGAATCAAATCCATGTAGGTCACCAAATAAAGTGTAAATGAAGTGTAAGAATAAGAGGACTGTTAAAGAAGAAAAAGTGGAACATGTAAAATTTCAAATGAAGGGATTATTAATACAAATATTACCTTGGATAGTAGGCATATCAAAGACTCCATCTGGTTTCTTGCAACAGAATCTCCAACAAAGGCCAAAGACTTCCCTCTGAGGATCTCCAAAAACTGTTCTGTATTGAAAATAGGTAGCTCACAATCATCTGGCTTCCACCTCCATTTTGTGAAATCCATGTTGGGTTTGCCATATTTCATGCAGTTTTGTTGTTCATGTATTGCAGAACATGTTGCATTAGTGTAATAAGGTGCATTTTCTGGATCCCAAACCCATTTTCCTGCAAAAAGATCGCACTTCAAATTCGAATTCTCATCACTTGATGATGATGATGATCTCAAACTTACATCTAAATCTTCTACTACATCTCGAGGAGGAGAAGAAGAAGAAGAAGAAGGAAGAACTGATGTAGAAGTAGTAGTTTTTAGTAGAGATGAAGGATAGGGTAATAGAGGATAATTGAGTTGATTGATGAGAGAGAGGATGATTAAGGTTGTTAAGGCTGCAGCTAAATGACGAAAAAATTTAGGGTTACTTTTGAGTAGAATTTGATTCTTCATCCCCATGGGAAGTTCAAAGGATGAGTAAAGCTGCTTCATTATAGTGAGATGATGTAAATTGATTAACTGATAATCAGGCACAATTGAAGGATACTTTATAGGTTCTTTAGTAATTACAAATAATAATAATATAGAAGGATTCCAAGACCCAAAGTTGTCTCACTCCGATCCAAAAAAGTGAAAGAAAGAAAGAATGAATTGCTAAAGCAAAACGTGGCCCTATCAAAAACAAAGAAGCCGAAGGTTCGTCGCATCACACTCCACTAGGTTGGAAATTAATGGTCAGTTGTGTTGGAAACGGAGGATTTTAAGCTGTACTAATACAAGCGTTGAGCATGTGTTCCTCACACTGAGTTTATTTTTTATACTGATTTTGTGATGAACACAGAGAAACGGAGGATTTTAAGCTATACTAATGCGATTAATTACAAAAATAATTTCAAAAAAAATACCAAAAAATGCAAATATCCATTGCACGTTACTCAGAGAAACGTGAAAATTGAGTAGGTAGTTATGGAGAGATTTTAAGGATAGTTGAGGGAGAGAAAAGTGAGAGAAAATCATGGAAGAGATTTAATTTACTTTCCAAAAGTGAAATAGTTATATTTTGGTGAGTATAAAATTACTAATTTATCCTTTTTTTCAGGGCAAAAAATGACCATTATACCCTTTCAAAGTGAAGTTAAACTTTAACAAAAAATAATTTTTTCAAGGACACAAAAAATAAAAAGCTCCAAAAAACCCCATTCTCTTAACTAATAGTATAGATGAGAATGGATCGGCTTACAGGCTAGAATATACAGGTTATATGTACAGGTTGATATGGGGTCCACATAAGGTTGATCTAAGGTTTGATATTTTGTAAGAATGTTCGCCTCACCATGCAGATCGTCCTCACCAAATTACCTCATTCTAAAACTGATAGCCACATAAAAAATAAATTCTTTTTCTCATCATTTATTTTTCACCGTTAAATTTTAATCAATTTCCGATCAATTTTTGATGCGGCTATCAGTTTTAGAATGAAGTGATTTTTAGTGAGAATGATCTACATAGTGAGGAGAACATTTTCACAAAATATCAGCCCTTCGATCAACCGTATGTAAGCCCCACATCAGCCTGTACATATAACCTGTATCCTGTAAGCCGATCCGTCCTCTACTAATATAGTCTTATGAACTTTGAAGCAGTAGGCCCACAGTACTCTTTCCTTTTTTTTTTTTTTTTTTGAAGCAGTAGGCCCACAGTACGTTTTCAGATCGAAGAGAAACAGAGCACCATTTTTTTTTTTTTTTTTTTTGAAGCAGTAGGCCCACAGTACGTTTTCAGATCGAAGAGAAACAGAGCACCATGAACAAGTGATTAATCAACACATCATCATCATAACTAAACAGATTATATTTTATTTTCTCCGGCTGATAAATAAAGGCGATTAATTTTGAGATTAATTAATTAAAAGATATAAAGGGATTAAGCTTCAATGGATGCGTCAAGGGGGCCAAGGGTAGGTCAACTGTTCTAGCTAGATGTCCTCATCAGTTCTTGTCAACGTTCCATTTGTTCACGGATTTCATCATCTTCTCCGTCGTCCTCCATTAAATTCCCATTCATCATTTCTCGCCTACTTTCAAAAATAAAACCCTCTTTTCACATGGACAGAGATCGATCAGATAATTAATTCAAAATTGTGAGATTTGAAAAATTATTTTTTAATTAAACAGCGTTTTAACTTACCCTAGCTACCTTGCATTTTAAAATAAAAAATAAAAAAAATTTATAGTTACAGAGGAAAAAAGGATGTTTGTGAAGAGTCCAAATCCTCTATCCCTCCCTGTCCCACTGTTCACTTTATATTGTGAGGTCCATATAGAGATGATCTAATGACTGAGATTTGGTGAAAATGTTCTCCTCACCGTATAGATCATTCTTACAAAAAAATTAGCTAATTCTAAAATTAATAACCCTGTCAAAAGTTGACCGTAAAATGAACTGTCTATTACTTAAAAGAAAAATAATTTTTTAACGATTAATTTTACGATCAACTTTTTATAGGTTTTTACCAAATCTTAGTATGTGGGTCCTACAATACAAAGTTAACAATAGGACAAAGAAGAATAAAAGATATTGAGGCCAGAAGATTTGGACTCCTTTGAGAAAGCTTATATTGGTTTCCCAAAAGTAAAACCAACATTTCTACTATTTTGGCACGTAAAAATAAACAGTTAATTAACAAGTTGGTGATTTCAATGCTACTTTGAAATTTAAATAACCACATAAGTTTTACAGGCAACTGCTTGAGTTTCTGAGCCAATAAAAATTGACTCTTGAATTTTTTTTTTTCTAGTTTAAGTCTATGTCAATGTGCACCGTGTGGTCCCTGTGAGAAAAAAACGTTTTTTTGTTTTCTTTTTTTCCAAGTCATTCTCAAACATTATGTAGATCGCTATCACCCAAACGAAACTCAATCTATTTTAAGAATTTTAATTCTACCATCAATTGGTTGTAAATCAATAGTAAAATGAATGGCTAAATCAATGTTGATTGTCAATTATTAGATAATGAGGTTACAAGATTTATTGACATTTCCCAAAACTTTGTTGGCAGGATCGCGATAAATGTACGCTCACCATATGTCAAACAAAACGAACCCATCAACAACAAAATGTGTAATCCAATAATAAAATTTCCAAAATTAAATGGTTACCCAAGTACATGCACCAGCTGTAATCTTTGTCGTGTTTATCCTTTGGCCGATGAACCCATCAATTCAGCTCATGTCTAGCTGGATTGAAAGAAATTTTAGATGTTTTGTAAGCACTACAATTTTTTCATCTGAAGTGTCTTATTTGGCTGTGATTGAAGTTTGAACCATACTCAATTCAACACTCAAACTTGATTAACTACAAGGACTTTTAGCAACGGTTTTTTACCATCACTAATAACAGAAAACCGTTGGCAATAAGTGTTTCAGATGGTACGAAAACATGTGTTGGGAACAATATTCGCAACAATCCTTGTTACCAACGGTATGAAAAATCACCCGCAAAAGTGACAATTATGGGCGAAGCTTTTACTGCCGCTAAAAGGACACTTAGGCTGTGTTTGATAGCAAGGAAATGAGTTCCGCAGAAATAGGTTCATGTCCACCACTTCTGCGGAATTAATTCCTTGGGGGTCCAAGGAAACCTATTCTATGGAATTACATTAAAAACTAACTATTAGCCACCTTTTTAAGTAACTGGGCCCCCATTTCTGTGGAATTAAAAATACAAACAAACGGCGAATTTGTATTGTTTCCACGGAACTAACCTATTTCCATGGAATTCAAATACTATCAAACACAGCCTCATATTTTGGGTACACCACGTTTTAACGACTGTTAACACCATGGCGATGTTGTAGTTTTTGAGAACGAAATATTAATTCCGTCATTAATTAATATTTGGCGATTGTATTCAATAGAAAATTCCATTGTATCCTAAAGGCAATTTCCTCATAATCCACTTAGGCTTCCAGTTTATACATATTGGTCAGCTTAGATGAATTAATATACAGTATATTATTAATAGAAAGTGCCTTTACGACCTTTGAGTGAGAGCCTGTTTGTTTTTTTGCCACTAATTAGTGGTAGGCCAACACAAAATAGCTTTTATTTTTTACCACTAAAACTAGTGGTAGTTAGAGGCAAACTTTTAATTTTGGACCTCTAACTTATTAAGTAGTAGTAAGTGATTGGAAACAGCTTATTACAACTTAATGGGTTTGAAACTGAAAATTAAAAGTTTGTCTCTAACTACCATTACTTAGTGGTGAAAAATAAAAACTATTTTGTGTAAGCCATCTACTAATTAGTGATAAAAAGATATTAAGTGGAAGCTGTGCTACCGATGATAGAATCAAAAAGTGTGGGGTTCAGCTTGCTTCAAGATGCTGCCATTGTGAGAGGGAGGAAGAGAACATAGACCATCTCATGTGGAATTGCACGTTCTCCTTAGAGATATGGGAATGGATTCATCAACTTTATCAATTACAAAGAGGTCAAACCTTTGTGGAGATCTTGAAGAAGGCTAATTCGCAAAGTGAGGCAGTGTCGCAAGCATGGTTTATCGCAGTTTTTAGTGTAATGGTGGAACTTTGGAAATCAAGAAATTGCTATATTTATGATGAAATAAAGCCCTCCATTGCAAGAATCAAAGCGAGAGTACTTGACTGTATCAGGGCGAGTGCTGTGAGAATAAAAGGTAAAATGTTCAACTCTGTTCATGATCTGGTTCTGCTAAAAAATTTGGGGATTGGGGTTAGAAATGTAAACACACCCTTGATAAAGATATGTAGATGGTATCCTCCTCCAATAAATTTCATAAAAATTTGTTGTGATGGAGCTGCTAAAGGGAACCCTGGTCCCGCTGGTGCTGGAGTGATCATCAGAGATCATAATTGCTCTGTTATAGCAACTATAGCCAAGGGGCTGGGTAATTGCTCTAATTTCATTGCAGAGGTATCTGCCATTTTGTTGGGAATTGAATGGGCAGCAGCCAACAACAAACTCCAGATTTGGGTCGTTTCTGACTCAATTACAGCTATTAAAAGCTTTGCGGAAAATAAGGTTCCTTGGTTTGCTAGAAATAGATGGAATTCAGTTAGGAGTTCCTTCCAGAACATGACTTTCTCTCATACTTATAGGGAGGTCAACTTCGCAGCAGACGCACTGGCGAATCAAGGATCCTCTCTTCCTCCGGGTTATGTAATCTCTGGTAATGGCAGTCCAGCTAATCTTGTTATTGAGAACCAGGAACTCACCTACTATCGCTTCAAATAGTGCTTGTATCTTGTTTCATTTCTCTTTGAGATGAATTTTTAATCATTGGTTGGGGTTTCTGTCCTCATCTTTTTCTGTACTGGAGCTAGCCTCCTTTTATTCCTTTTTAATAAAGTTTTTTTATTATTGAGAAAAAAAAAAAAGATAAAAAGACAACACAATACTAGCTATGAGTCTGCTAATTAAATATTGTTCGGGTCCTTCTACACTATCCTAAGAAATCATGTAAGACACGACAATGGTTATCGGGACAGGGTAAATAAAAAGGATCTTGAAAGAATGCATGGTGCTCAAAACATCTATATATCCTTACAATGGTTTATGAAGTGTAAAAGATATGTGCAAGCCCGGGCTATATGTACCCTCGAAATTGCCATCGTTGTTAATGGCAGGCCCCAATTTTATTGGCACTCCTCTCAATATAGTCAAACTCGTTTGATCTTTACATTTCAGTTAAAACTTTAAAAACACTATCGTGTGTTTTCTTCTCCTCCTTTCGTATAGATCAAGACCAACCTAATAGGATTATTTGCCGATAAGATTATGAGGGGTGCCTTTAAAATTAACCATCCTTGTAGGCTGGTTTTAAAGGAGATTGGGCCCAATAGACTTTAAAATAGTATCAGAGTTAGGGGTGTCAACGGGACGGTTCTGGATCGGAAGTTCCAGATCCGGTCCCGTTAATATGAAGGCAGTTCCTGATCCTATCGGTTCTGGTTCCGAAACCTCAATTGATAGTTCCGGATCTGGTACCGCTAGGATCCTCAGGTACCTACAAGTACCCGATATCTTTTTTTTTTTTAAACTTTTTTTCACCTGAAAAGTATTTGCATTTTGTATTTCGTATTCTATTCAAATATAAAATTAGTTTAATTACAAAAGTTGGTGTATAATAGTCATTGGTTTCTTTTATTTTTTTAATTAAAAAAAGTTAAAAAAAATTTAAAAATTTATTGTATAATAGTAGATTAAACTATAAAATTATAAAAATTATACGGAACTAGGTACCCACGGGTACCCAGTGGGTGGATCCGAAATTAAACAGATCCAAAACGGGTAGATCAGAAATAGATCTGAAATTAAGCGGATCCACAAAATGAGGTCCCAGAACTGCAATAAAAGGTTTCGGTACCGGTTCAGTTCCAGGTATTTTGATACCCATTGACACCCCTAATCAAAGTAGGTGTTTAAGGGATAGGTTGAGTTCGTTACCTCTACTATTGGGTAGAGGAGAGTGCCGAGTGGCTCCAACCTAGCGTTAAAAGGGTAGTCTTAGTATATCCCACATCACCGGGACATTCACAATCAACCTAATATATGCATAACATTTGCCAGTCTACTACTAAAATATTTAAAAGCAGATTATAATTACACTTGAGTCTTAAAGTCTTTCTAATTCCATTTTGAATGGATTGTTGTTCCAATAAATCTTATACATGACATTTAAATTTCAAGAAGAACACCTTTATAAAGATACAACTAACTAATTTCAAAGAATCACCAAAAATTGGAAAATCAAGGCTATCTAAACACTAATTATCTTTCTATCACTTATATCATGAACCCTTTGCATCAATTGATCTCTCAACCTTCCCTCTTCAATATCTCAAGCAAGAAATCATTCCATGCATCAATAGGTCCAGGCAAGCACCAGTGCACACAGTCATTGTACTTGCTGGTCTCTTCTGGCCCGTGCCAATACCTGCTGGGATGCCCATCTGGTCTCAACCACATTGCTTGGCTTGTATCAAGCAATCTAAATCTCAATCCTTTCTTCATCCCTTCTTTCTCTGCAACCCTAAATTCCTCCAATTGAGTCATATACATCTCAAGATTTTCACCATTTAAACTTGTTTCGTTACTCATAAACGGACTCGTTCTATCGCAATTCCCTCCCTTGTTCCATAACCCATTCTCAAAGTGCGAAGGAGTGAACGTTCTCAAAAACGCTATACCCTTAAATTTTCCTAAGCTGTTAATAGCCCTGAACGCGGTTTCGAATGCTCTTCTGTAACCATATGTGAGGCCGAAATGCGTGACATTTATATCATCTTTACAATACAGACATCCAATAAGCTGTCCGTTTTCATAGAACATGGAGGGACGAAAGAACCACTGTCCAGCGGACATGATCAGGTAATCGAATTTGTCGATCTGGGAAGTCCATTCGTCGTCAAATTCATCGAGGTAGAGGTCGAAGATACCCGGGTTATTCGGTCCTGTTTCTTTGGTTTTCACTAGATATGGTGACCACAAAATGGCTATGGTGAAGTTGTAGTTGGTGTAAAAAAAACGTTTGAATTGAGCATTTGTTGAGTAAGAAACGTCCACTGGATCATCAATCTAAAATTTCAAAAATGCTGAAACTGTATGAGAGATTGAATTGCAGGAGAGGAAATCCTAAATTTAAGGGCTTCTAAATTGATGCGTCTTGTTGCCACACTTCAAAATCCATCCTAATTAAGATTTCCCTAGCATTGATCAATAAATTGTAAACATAAGGGAAATTTTGATTGCATCCAACTTTTTCTTCTTACCACTCCATGTATCTCCTTACTCACACTCTGTTGGTTATTACCGTTTGTGGGGCCCACATAAAAATATCCAAACTAGGGCTAATTCTTTGTCAAGATGATCTCCTTGCAGGTAGATCATCCTCATAAGAAAAACACATTATTAATTGGGAAAATTGATAGTTTAAAAAACTTGAAAGTTTCAATTAACTTTTGATCAGACTAAAAGTTTTAAAATAATATGATTATTTGTGAGGATGATCGATCTAAATGGTGAGTACATCTTCACAAAAATCACCCCTTGATTATCTTCATGTGGGAAGCCACATAGGATGTAAATGGGGTGTAAGATAAGTGGGTTTTAAGAAAAAAAAAAAAAAGAAGTACCAATATATACAAGTAAAATTTCCCTAATTAATGAATGCATGATGCTTAATTTTAATTATGAATTACCTTGGAAAGTAAGCATATCAAGGACTGCATCTGGTTTCTTGCAATAGAATCTCCCACAAAGGCCAAAGACTTTCCTCTGACAAGCTCCAAGAACTGTGCTGGATTGAAAAGAGGCAGCTCACAATCATCTGGCTTCCACCTCCATTTTGTGAAATCCATATTGGGTTTTCCATATTTCATGCAATTTTGGTGTTCATGTATTGCAGAACATGTTGCATTAGTGTAATAAGGAGCATTATCTGGATCCCAAACCCATTTACCGGTGAAAAGATCGCATTTCTTACTTGATCTCAAACTCAACGACGAATCATCCTCGACTACATCTCGAGAAGAAGAAGAAGAAGAAGAAGAAGAAGAAGAAGAAAATGATGAATTCGAAGATGATGAGGATGGAACTGAGGTTTGAGAAGAGGGTTTTATTAGAATTGAAGGAAAGCTTAGTAAAGGATAATAAAACAGAGGAATGAAAATGAGGATAGTTAAGGTTGCTAAGGCTGAAACTAGATGAAGAACAAGTTTAGGATTGGTTTTTTGATGATGATGATGATGAATTTGATTATGCTTCCCAAAAATGGATGATGATGATGATGAGTGAAGCTGCTTCATGGATTGGAGCTAGATGATCAAGATCTAAATTACGTACCTAGATCAGATTAGCTAGCTAATTGGACTGAAGAAGGAGACTTTAAAAGTCCATATTAATTATATACACTGGTGTAGAAGTCCAGACGCAACCTTGTCTTACTCCTGTATCAAAATAGAAAATTGTGAACGCCAAACGTGCTAGTTGAAGTTAAATATTATAAACGCCGGCCTAAAAAAAAAAAAAAGAAAACTTCAATAATTAGGGGAATTTCATTTATGAGCATCAAACTATGGTTAATTTGTGGGGTAGGTTGATTGTTCTAATTAATCCGCAAATGCCAGCTGGCTAATTTAATTAGTAAAGTTTGTTGCTATTGATAGCACATATTTAATTGGGTTCAAATTCTACTTGCATTGAATAATAAAAAAATATTAGAAGGCGTGCGTAGAAATATTATTTGTTATCGATGGTTGATCTTGATCCTCCGATGTTTATAGGTTTGCGATTTCTTTTCTCCTTATCTTCACCCATTAAAAGTGTATTTTCTATCAATTAATAAAAAAAATTTATCTTACAATTTTTTTGTACTTGTAATTGAGTAATAGTTCTATCATAAAAAAAAATAAAAATAAAAACAAAAACAAAAGAACCGATTTAAAAAATAAAAAAAGATTTTCTACGTGGATTAAGAGCCTCCACCATGTGTTGGGTGGGAGACTTAACTTAAAGTTTAAAACCGTTTAAATGCCCTTTCTCACTTTTTCTTTATCTAGATAAAACAGTTGAAAATGGAAAACAACTATTACATTCGGGGCGTTGCAAATTTTAATAATTTGGGACCACAAAGTTAAAATATAAATATGGTATATATATAGAAAAAAATAAGTAAACAATGGAGTAACGGAGGGTATTTCAAGAGGCCGAGAAGGACATACCACCTTCCCCACCCATTTCATGCCTTTTTGTGACCATGCCACAGTGAAGCTGAATATGTTAATATTTGATTTCATTCTTACACTCATATCCCAACTTGCTTTCTCTAGTGATATGTGAGTTATTGAAATGATCTAAAAATTCAAGGCAGACTTAAATGCGATGATTCTATTTCACCCGCCACATCAATTGAGAGATTTTATTGGACCAGAGATTTAGTAGAAAATTAGTTTGATTTATAATATGATTTATAATTAGTTTTTTATCAAATTTTTTAAATCTCTAATTAATTAAATTTATCACATAATTTTTAATTAGTTAGATTTATAACATTGAATGAATTCTTTTGGATATATAGAAAAGTACTTTTAATTTTTTTTAAAAAAAATCAATTATATGATGAAGGTGGTTGATGAAATGCTTTTTGTAGAATGCAAATAATTAATAAATATGAGTCACGTTTTTAAATGTCCCTAAAAAAACACCAGACTCAAAGTTCAGTTAAAAGGATTAATTACCATTTCAAATAAATTACAAAGATGAAATTTTACAAGGAAGCAACATGGCAACATCTTATTGGAGTTGCGTGCGTAGCTGTAACATGTAAAAGACAGAAAGAAACGTCCAACTTGAATTTATAATTAGTGAATTAAAAATACTTTCCTTCAATTTGTAACATTAATTTTTTATTTTGGTCTATTCTACGTGAGATCTTGTTCATTCTTTTTATGACAAATTGTAATCATAAAATAGTGTCAAATTGAAAGGAGCATCAAATGGATCAGTTTTTTTTTTCTTGGTGAATATGATTAAGATAGTATTTGTTTTTCTTTATTTTTTAGATTTAAATCCTAAAAACTAAGAATTTAATCTTTAAACTGTTTTTTTTTCTCAAAATTAAATATTTAAAATGAATTTAAAGTCTAAAAGAAAAAAAGTGACAGTGAACCTCTTAAAAGAATAAGTGGAGAAAAAAAGAGACACTCAAAGTTAATGGATCAACATATCGTTTATAGACCACAACTCTAGTAGACTTCAGATTTATAAGGTCCAACATAAACAGATCTAGATAGGTATTGGGTGGGGCACGTGCCCCACCCAAATCGAGAGCAAATCCTCTGTCTCTAAATTCTTTATTCCTTTGTTGATTTCGCCTTGTAGGGTTCATATGGAGACAATATTCTAATGATTGATATTTAGTGATAATATTCTCCTCACCCAAGAGATCATTCTCACCAAGAATCGGTCGATGCTAGAACTCTTAATGCTATCAACAGTGGATTAAAAAAATAATTGTTAAAATATTATTTTATACCAATAATGGACGATTAATTTTTAAATCAATTTTTAATAAGGTTATAAGTTTTAAAATGGACTTGTTTGTGAGAATGATATTTAGGGTGATGAGTATATTTTACCAAATATGAACCACTAAATTATATCCATTTGAACCCCAGAAAACGATATCAGCATGGTGACAAAGAGGGGACATGGAATTTGCGGAAATCCCCAGCCACACTTTTAAGCCCATTTAATGCATGCACTTCCAAAGTAGTGATTATGAATTTGTGTGCGGTTGGGATTTAATCTCTTACCTAGATACACCCATGTTATTCTTATTAGAGAGATGCTCTTTATTAGCATTATTCTATTCTTTTTTTATTTTTATTTTTTCTAACTAGAATTATTGCTCAATTATAAATACATGTAAAAAGTAAAAAGAATAATAATACTGTTTCTTAGATAAAACACTTTAAACGACGCAATAAACCCATCACTAGCAAGCGAAGAATTATAATGTGCCATAAAAACAAAAAAAAAAAAAGAAATTAGAAACCAGCTCAATGATGAAGGAAAGGAAGAATCTAAGTATGTTTGCCATCATGAGAAACTCTAGTGATTGATATGTCCTTCTCGGTTGTCATTTTGTCTTTGCTATTGCTGCATAGGGTTCACATATTTTATATGTTAGAGATAGACTTCTACTTTAATTTTTAAGTTTTGATGCATGTGATTAATCAATTGAAATTTACCTAGGCTATCGACAAAGGTAACGATGCTCAGTGTGGTCCCCAGCGGCCGGTTTTTTAGGTATGGAATAAAATATGGAGTAATTGCACAGTGTGTATATGATGAAGACAGTATTTGGATTTCTTATTTTTTTTTTACATCTAAATCCTAAAATCTAAGAAATCTTTAAACTGTTTTTTTTTCCTCAAAATTAAATTTAGTTTTTACATCGGTATTATTTTTATTAGAGTTGCTCTCTAGCATTTTTTTTTATTATTTTGAATCGTTTCTTTTTTTAATAAAATGGGGTGTATTATTCAATTACTAGTACAGGCAAACACTTAAGAAATGAGAATATCGACATCAATGAACGCAGAGTGACAATTTTGAACGACGCAGAAAATTCAACACTAACTAGTGAATAGAATGTGCATAAGAGCATGTTTAGTGGGATCCCTTAACCATAGATCCATGGATCCATAGATCCATAGATCCACAGCTTGCTAGTGAGATCCTTTAACCATCAGATCTTAACAACTTTTCACTAATTGATAGATCCTTAAGGGAGAGATGAAGTGATATCACGGAGCGGTTGTTAAATAGTCGAGGCCGTCTTCTAATGGTTGGGTCGTTAATTAGAGGATCAGCAAATTTCAAAAAAAAAAAAAAATTATGGCAATCATTTGATGATCGCCAGAGACCTAAAATTTTCAATGGGTCGGGGTGGGTGAGATGGGTGTCAACTGCGATCATCTGATGATCGCCTAAAAAATACGCCATGTCTTCCCCATCTTTCCATTATTCACCCTCCACCCCTAAACCCATACATCCATGAGTTAAGAGGTTAAATTTAGAGATTCCCTCTACACTTGCCTTAAACAACAAAAATCACCTGCAAAGGGAGAATAATAATCTAACATCTTTTCAGAGGCACATCAGTTTTCCAACTGTCTTTGGTGCATAGGGTTTACTTATTTATTTATTTTTATGTTAGAGACAGACTTATCTACTACTTTAATTTTAAAGTTTTGATGTTTGATATACATTGTGATTAATTAACAGATGTTTGTAAGAAGAGCAACAGAATTAGAAACTAACCCATCAGCCTTCATTGAGAAATCAGCAGGACCATTTGGCGATATTTCTTGGAACCTTACTACATGCTCTGTTTATTAATGGATTTTTGCCAATTCTGTACGTGCTTTAGGACCATTTATATATATATATATGGTCGAGAAAGCAGCAAGGAAGAAAAAGTGTGAGGAAGGTCTGGCCATTACTGTCTTGATGTAGCATCCTTTAGGGTCAGATCTGTGGCTACAACGCAACGATAGAGCTTTCAACAATGCTGAATGTACATCTAAGTGTGAATGAAGTTATCATCCACACATTAGGGCAGGGCCAGTGGAAGTCCTTGTACTCCAAACCTAATTAAAATTCAAGGCTAATGGAAGCCCTTATGCATCTGAACTCGAAGCTTAACCCGTAATTTGGGATTGCGCTAAGGGTTTAGGGGTATTCGCGGAAGAGTCCCGTGCAGAAAATTTTAAAAACAATTCAAAAAAAATAGATGAAAACAAAAAATATCCTAAAAAAAAAAAGAGGAAAATGGTACCGCAAAAATGTTACTTTTTAAAAAAAAACCCTAAAAAAGTTGGATTGCAGAAATCTTCTATGAGATTTCCTACAATCCCATTAGCCTTGCCCTACCCTTATACCATAAACCCATCGAAAAATTTGGTGGATTTAGGGTTCTCCACTGGCCCTATCTTTAAAGGTCCGTTTGGTTTTCGAAAACTTATTTTTAAAATTTAATTTTACATATAAATTAAACTACATCTGCATCACATCTACAATTATTTTTTGACTTTACTATAAAATTCTTTATACATTCATAAAAAATATAGAAAACAACACATGATTCTATTATAAATTTTAAAAAAGTTTTAAATATAATACAAAATATATATTAATTTAATTATAAATTAGTATTTAAAAACAAATTTTCAAGGCCCCTAAATTTGTTCGGGGCTCTTTGGATGAGATATTGAAAGGATGTTTTTTAAAGGATGTATTGGTAAGATAGGAAGTTATTGCCAAAGGAAACGATGCAGGGTGTGATTACCAACCGTTTTTTTTTGGAAAGAAAAAGTATATAATGATTAATGCACAGTTTACTATGATTGGTCTGCCATTCCATGCGCCTGGAACTAGGGGTGTCAATGGGTACCAAAATACCCGAAACCGAACCGGTATCGGAACCGTTTTTTGCGGTTCCGGGAAATCATTTTGTCGATGTGATAAATTTCAGATCTATTTCGGATCCACTCAATGGGTGCCCGCAGGTATCCGGTTCCGTATAAATTTTATCATTTTATAGTTTAATTTACTATTATATAATAATTTTTTGATTTTTTTAAACTTTTTTTTAATTAAAAATAAAAACTAATGACTATTATATAACTAATTTCATAATAAAATAAATTTTATAATTGAATAGAATACGAAAATGCAAAATACAAATATGTTTTATGTGAAAAAAATAAAAATTAAAAATTAAAAACGGGTATCGGGTACCCGCGGATACCCGCGGATCCTAGCGGTACCGGATCCAAAACTAAAACTGGAAGGCTCTGAAACCGTTTCATATTAGGTTCCGATCCGGAACCGTCCCGTTGACGTCCCTACATGGAAGTTAGGGTGCGGACTGTCAAGGAATTGACTTTGTTTATTTTGTATTAAACAAATGGTCGGTGATAAAAAATAAATACATGTACGTAGTACAAGGACATGCGGATCATTTTTGCACTACTTTAATTAAAAAAGTGGCCTGGACATATCTAATGTACAGTACACTTGTACGAGTTGGTTTTTAAGTTGCTGATGATCTGAGAAGAGATCATACCCCATGGTCCTAAATATTAAAAAAAAAAAAAAACCCTCAAAATAAAATCATTCTAAATTTTTATTTTTCAAACATTTAGCCCCATCAAAATTAATTGAAAATCAACAATAAATCAGACGTCTTTAAATTTACGTATTAAAGATGAACCTATACATATTTGCATTTTGCAAAGATTCATGATATACCAAGCAGGGTATGCTCGTTGAGAATTATTGCGTCCCGGAGAATCAACCATCAACGTAACAATGGATTACTAAAACGCGGTCCTAAATTAGACACTAGACCTGGCAATATCAACTTTAACCCGCCAACCCGACCCTAATAACCCAGCCCTAACTCGACCAGCTAATTAAACGGGCTGGGCTAGGGTTGGGGTTTTTTAACCGGCCAAAAATTAGGGCTGGTTTGTGTAACCCGCGAGCCAACCCGCCAACTCATTCTCTCTCTATATAAAATCTTATTTAAGTCTTCATTAAAGCTTCATTTTAATTCCATTTGTTCTCTCTTAATTAAAACATATTTCTTCTCCCTCTTAATTAAAATTCAATTAATAAAAAATAAAATAATTGAGAAGATTAATACAATTAGGGTTACTAGAGTTAGGGCTAGGGTTGGAAAAATTGACCCATTTAATAAACGGACTAGGGTTAGGGTTGAGGCTTCTTAGCTCGAAAACCTGCTAACCCTAACCCTAATAACCCTAACCCTAGCCCGTTGCTAGGTCTAGACACAAACCTGGGACTTAAAGACTGGTCTAAACAACAATAGATTAAGCTAGCTCCAACTTGCGAGAGTTCTCTTTATTAATAATACTATACTATACATACATAAGAGTTATTTCACATTAGAAGTGTAATTATTTCACACTAGAAGTGTATTAATTAATTAATGCAGGCCCCACAACATAGAGGGATAAGATGTGGCAACATTTGTGGGGCAAATGATCTCGCCTCTTATAATAGCGTTGGAAATCAATTTTTCGTTCCTCACTCAAAATCATTTTCAACTCTTAGATCATTTCCATATACGCCTCACATAATAAAAGTACAATGAACATGTTGTACATAGAGGTTAAATAGCCTCCTCATCTTAAAATGCCCAATGGAATTCACCACTTGGCCAAATGTTGTAAAGTTCAACTCGATGATCTTGTTCTTAATCGGGGTACAATGGCCCTCCTCATCTTCAGATGCCCAAAAGATACCCCACCTGGCCACATGTTGTAAAGTTCACGCCTAACTTTTGATGGGCCGGGGTGATCTGGGTATTGGGGTTAGAAGTCTCAAAATGATTTGATTTTTAGATAGATAATATATGTTGAGAAGAATAACCTAATAAATCAACCATTAGACTATCTCCATATGGACCTAAGGGTACAACCATTTGGGGCATCAATTTGTCATCTTTAATCACTATCTCTAGATTTGAGAATGATTCAAGTTTAGGGTCGACTCTAAGTCGATTGGCAGGTTGACATGTAAAGATTATCCAACCCTTATTCTTACTACTTTTTTCATTTTTCTATATAAAAATTTGGAAACAAGTTCGATTTGACCTTATTAACCTTAATAAGGTGTACGATTTAATGGATCAAACATGTTCAACTATAATCTTGATTTGTTTAGCCATCGAGGCTAGAGTTTGATGAGTTGAATTAAGGTAGGGTTGACGGGTCGAGCCATATTTTTTGCCTTCGGTGATTGTTTTTTTGCCTTTAACTAGCGGTAGACCCATAAAAAATGTTCTTTGTTTCTAACCACTAACTAGTGGCAACTAGTAAAAAAAACCTTTAATTAAAGGCTTCAAGCCCATTAAGTGGTAGTAACTAGTAAGTGGATCACTTACGTATTACTACTTAATGGATTTGAAACTCAAAAATATAAAAGTTTTCTTCGTACTACTACTAGTTAGTAGTTAGAAATAAAGAACTTTTTTTATGAATCTGCCACTGTTTAGAGGGAAAAAAAACAATCACCTACTCTCTCTGTCTCTGTCAAAGTCTTTCTCTTGTCGTTGAGAGAATGTGCAAAATGGATTTGGAATCAATCTTGAGGTCTTGCGTACGTAGGAACTCTGCACTTTTTGGGTATTGCCCAATTCACACCTTGATGTGCCCATCAAAGATTCTCGATTTTACATAAAAGTAAATTAATGCAACAAAACCTGTTAAGGAAGAATGGCCAAAAACTCCATGCTGAGAATATTTGTGACAAAAATTGCACAATATATATAACATGCATATCCATTAGTATAAAATGTGTATAAAGAAAAATTTACCCTCTAACTAACTCAAAGGAATCTTTAATTATCCATGCATGTTAGCAACAACTATTTTTTTTTGTGTATTATTTTTTTAAAAAGTCTTCGTTGAGATCTTCAAACTAAGACTAGTCAACCATACTTTTTTTTTTAAAAAAAATAAATAAAAATTACACAACATGCAAATTTAAATTTGCAAAACATATAAACTACATTTTAAACAAATTTTTATCTAGATTATATCCAAATTCGAATTTGCAAGCTTCAAACCTTATAACATAAAAAGAAATATATAAATATCTCGACCAATGCTTTCGAAAAAAAAATTAAAAATTGTTACTAAAAATAATACGCAATTTATTTTGGGAAACATCTATGTTTTTTAGATAGATTCTATTTAAATTCGAATTTGCATGTTTGAGAACAACATAACATCAAAAGAAGAAGAAAAGATATGATCGAATGATTTCTAAATATATAAATTTTGTCAAAATCTGTTAATGAAAATAATATGCAAATTTATTTTTGCAAAAGTAAATTTCTAAATAATTTTCTTGAAGAAAAAATATATTGTTGTATAGTCTCGTTTTGAAGATCTCAACAAATGCTCTCTAAGTACATATAAATTTTCTTAAAACAAAAAAGATAATTTTCTTTCTCCAACCGTTGTACACCTTTAAAAAGATTGGAAAAGACAAAACAAGTGTAAAAGCGAACTAGAAGTAACAAGAAAAGAACTAAACAGATATTTGAAATTTTAAAAGATTAAACAGCCACAAAATATTTAAATAAAAACTTTTTAACATGCAAGTGAAAAAATTTGGATAGAGTATATGGAGGGGCGGAGCCAGGAATTTAATGTAGGAGGGGCCAATTTACAAAGAAAAATTATACTTCCACCACAATTTTCCTTAGTAATGCAACAATCCACTTACTTTTACACCTCGTTTACACAAACTTTTTAGGGCCCCCATAGGATTGATTCAAATTTTAACACCACCGAAAGTTAATTCAAATTTTAAGTTATTTGAACTATCTACTTTAACTTTATAACTCTTTAAGAGGTTAGATATATAGATGAGAAAGAAGTGATTCTTGTGAGGACAATCCTCATGATATGGAGATCATCTTCACAAACAAAATCAACCCGTTGATCATCTCTATTTATGTCCTACATACCAATGTAACCAGAATGTAAAGAAAAAATTGGGGGAATAGGGCTTTCGAATTATAATACTATTAATTATTAATTTAAGTACCATCCACAATATATAGGTTTAAATTTGCTTCTTAGGATCATTAAATTAAATTATATAATTTTTTTTCTTTATTTATAAGTATTTGTAACATCTAATTAAGAATGGACTAGGGAGTCCTAAGGCTTGGGGGGCCATGGCCCCCCTAGGCCCTAATGTGGCTCCGCCCATGAGTATATGGAATATAACAACTGAATATAGCAGGGGTTTTGGACAATAGAATGTTAAGTTAATCAGTTATGGGCCAAAATTTATTATAGGCCTCTTGTCTTCTTTAAAAAGGGCCAATAATCAATTAATCCAAAAAGAGTTGTGGAATAAATTAGTAAGTAGTAAGTCTTGACAAATGCCACTTGTAAATTGTAAGATAGTTATATCTTTATTTATCATCTTTTTTTTTTTTACATTGTATATTGTGCAAAATTTTCAAAGTTACAAATTTTAAAATGAAAATTTGATTAATTGTATATTGACTCAGACCTTCATCTGGTTCAATGTTTTAGCTGAATACTCAATTTTTAAGTCTGACTACCAATGAAAGATATTAAGTAATCAAATATGTGTCCTAAAATATTTAGATCAACATATATTATTTTCCATCAATTAATTGTCTTTCCATTAGATCTTACACTTGTGAAATAACCAAAAATAAAAAAAGAAACAAAAAAAGAAAACTATTAACATTGGAAAAATTAATTATATAAGCCTATATGTCTAATTAACTCTCATCTTTCTATCACTTATGTGAAGCCTCACATCAACTGATGTTCTCTCATCAATACCTTATTCCCTCTTCAACATTTCAAGCAAGAAATCATTCCATGTATCAATAGGTCCAGGCAAACACCAATGCACACAGTCATTGTACAAAGTCACATTCTCTTCTTGCCGGTGCCCATAACTGCTTGGGTGCCCATCTGGTCTCAACAACATTGCTTGAGTTGTATCAAGCAATCTAAACTTATTCATCCCTTCTCTCTCTGCAACCCTAAATTCCTCCATTTGAGTCATGTATAGCCCTAAATTCATACCATCTAAACGAGTTTCATTGCTCCTAAATGGCCTAGTCCTCACACAATTACCTCCTTGGTCCCATGTTCCATTCTCAAAATGTGAAGGAGCAAAAGTCCTTAGAAATGTTATACCCTTAAATTTTTCTAAGCTGTTAATAGCTTTGAAAGCTGTTTCGAAGGCTTTTCTGTAACTATAGTTGAAGCCGAGTTCCGTGAAATTTTTATCGTGACAGTAGTTACATCCGACAACGTGACCGTTCTCATAGAACATTGACGGGCGAAAGAACCAGTGTCCAGCTGACATGATCACATGGTCGAATTCGCCAATTTGGGTTGTCCAGTCTTCGTCGAATTCGTCGAGGTAGAGATGGAAGATGCCATTTTTAGTGGAACCATTGGGATCTATTTCTCTGGTTTTTACTAGAAATGGTGCCCAAAAAATGGCCATGGTGAAGTTGTAGCTGGGGTATAGCCAACGTTTGAATTCTACATCTGATGTGTAAGACACGTCCACTGGATACTCAACCTGAAAATTCAAGCAAAAAGGAATCCGTATGAGGGCCAAAGCATCCAGTGTGCCAACTTGCACAGTCAGTAGTATCTGCTGCAGTTGATAGCTTAGACTTAAGTACAATTCCCATTATAACATCAAATTACTGATCTCATATATTTTCTTTGTGAATTTGTAAAGTATATGAAGAAATGGTAAAAAAAAACATCACTGTGTATCATATCATGATAACAAATAACTAGAAGAGATAATTAAGGATTTGTATACACCCTGGTTACACCGGCCTATGGGGACTACGTGGAGATGACCCAGGTTTATTTTTAGTGGATGATCTCACCATGCCTCATCAGATTGTTCAAATTAAAACTTCTAACCCCATCAAAATTAAGTCGGTTGAAATTTATGGTTCTGAAATCTTAATTAAGATTTTCAACCAATTTTTGATGGAGTGAAAAGTTTTGGAAGGATCATATTTTTGTGAGGAAGATGTCCTCACTATGTAAGATCATTATCACAGAAACTCAT
>MVGT01002801.1:96371-140993 GCA_002174775.1 Macleaya cordata | reverse complement strand
TGGTGTAACCATGGGGTAAACAAATTTGTGTTTTAACATAATGTTGTATGATTATTAAGTGCATGGAATGAGGTGAATGACTTTTAATTACCTTGGATAGGAGGCATATCAAGGACTGCATTTGATTTCTTGCAACAGAATCTCCTACAAAGGCCAAAGACTTCCCTCTGAGGAGCTCCAAAAACTGTTCTGGGTTGAAAATAGGTAGCTCACATTCATCTGGCTTCCATCTCCATTTTGTGAAATCCATGTTGGGTCTGCCATATTTCATGCAGTTTTGGTGTTCATGTATTGCCCAACATGTTGTATTTGTGTAATAAGGTGCATCTGGATTCCGAACCCATTCGCCTCTAAAAAGATCACACTTCTTGCTTGATCTCATCACAGTACTCATAGGATTCGCAACGACGTCTCCAAAAGAAGTTGAAGATGATGGAATTGATGTAGAAGAAATTCTTAGTAGAAATGAAGGATAGCCTAATAAAGGAAAATAGTGAGGAATGACTGTGAGAATAGTTAAGGCTGTACAGGTTGCTAGAAGAACAATTTTAGGAATGTTTTGTAGAATTTGGTTCTTCCCAATTATGGGAATTTCAATGGAGTAGACCTTCATGGAGTAATATCAATCCTATTACAGAGATTGAAGAAAAGAAATAATAGGTCATGCATATATATAAAATACTGGTATAGTAGTGCATGCATGACCCTATATAAGGGGGTGGTTGAATTTCAAAATTTAAATAATATATTGGTTAGAGGCTAGCTTGAGCAGTAGTAGTGCAGAACATGTTGCCAATTATAAGCTAATCTGTCATTATTTTTGAAAAAACACATCAACACTGTATCCTTCAGATTAATTAACAATATTGTCCCGATGGGTTAATTAAGATGCTTAACACGTTTTGACAGAAGATCTTAACCTTCATTTTAAATCATTTGATATATTAAAATATGTTAATATATATATATTCCTTAATTTTCAAATTAATTAAAAGAGCTCATCAACGATTAATAACCGTTAGACGTCCAACCATAAACAATAAGTTTTGTCAAAACTTAGGGCCCGTTTGGTTCGCGATCTAAAAACTTGTTTTCAAAAACTAATTTACACTTGAACTAAACTATATATTGTATCACATCTAAAATTGCATTTTTATTTTACTATAAAATTCTATATCATTTCATTGAAAACAAATAAAACAACATTTTTTTGTTTTACAAAATCCTACATGATTTTATTGTAAATCCTAAAACAGTTTTGGATGTAGTACAAGTTGTATATTATTATAGGTGTAAATTTATTTTTAAAAATAAGTTTTTGGATCACGAACCAAATGGGTCGTTAGTGTCCTAAAATCCTAAACTATCGATCCATTTTGAAAGCCATTAATAACAAACCCACTTATTCATATTTGTCGCTTACCCTGGATCAGGTATTAATGTTACTAAAGATTTAGTTCAACTTAATACAAACTCATTATGTATCCACCACTTTTTTTAAAAATGTAAATTGTGCTTGATATGCTGTGAATATTTACGAAAATCCTAATTAAGAGAGATAATGTACAAATTAATTCATTCCGGATGCTAAGATGTGAATGCACGTATAAACCCAAGAGTTCCAACCCACATTAAACGTGCAAGCATTTCAAGAATATGACGGTTAACAACCAATAAAAAAGGTACATTTTTATAGATATTCTTTCAATTTTATTGAGTTCAGCATCTCCAACCCTATACTCTATTTTGAAGTTCAAATACTGGTATTTGAAGTAAATGCTTAGTTGGCAGAACTCTAAAATGAAGTACCACTCTAACCAAACAAACTCTATATTGGAATATTGGACTCAAATGTCATTTTAGAATTTAATTTTTTTAATTATATTTTTGTACAACTTATAACACTTCTTATTTACTGTACGCTTACACTCATTTGTGAGTCGTTATGGAAGTGATCTAGAGTGATGATATATTATATTACTACCACCACAATCATACATCATCATCATAGTAAATATTTTTTGAAATACAACATACTAATTAAAAAAAAACATAAGAAATACAATAAACTGTTTGGAAAGTAGAAAAAAAAGTGCATACCAGTAGACATGAAAAACAACAATAACATACTAATTAAAAGAAAAAATAAAAACAATGTACCCACCACCTTAATAATAATAATAATAATAATAATAATAATAATAATAATAATAATAATAATAATAATAATAATAATAAGGTGATCTACTATGGTGATCATCCTGAAAAAAAAAATCAAAGTTTGTACAATTTTCATGTGGCCCAATTAATAAGTGTAAAAGAGGTGTAAAATAAAATAGGGTGAATGATGAATAAAATGTCTCAATATATAGGATATTGTTTTTCCACCAAGAATCATTTGGTAAATGTTTGGGAGTACAAAAAAGGGATAATAGCCGAAACATCCAATATATAACTTTTTTAATCCATTTAGTACACAAGATTTTTAATAAAATTGAAATACCATTTTTAAAGCTTTTTGAATTTGTTTAGTCCTTTTTAAACTTTTCTAAATCTATTTAGTCCATTCCTTCCTTTTCAATGTTCCTGTTTTACCCTTATTATATTTCTCAATCACCTTTTTATCTTTTTCAAACTTGTATAGCTGTATAAGAGAGAAATGTAGTTATCTTTTTCGTTAACTTTAAAATGTTATATCTTTTCAACTAAAATTCGAATTTTGACAAAATTCATATATTTGGAAAACACTTTTTGAGATCTTTGAAATTAGACCAGTCAAGAATGGTTTTTGAAAAAAAAATTCACGAAATTTATGTAAAAATATTTTTGCATGAGCTCATGCAAAAATATTTTTCATGCAAAATTATTTTTGCATAGATCTACAAAAATATTTTTACATATACTAAATTATTATGTGAAACATTTTTGCATAGATCTATGCTAAATCATCTGTGAAACATAATTTTGTATAGTTCTTGCAAAAACATTTTTGCATAATTCATGCAAAAACGTTTTTGCATAGATCTCTGTTGAATTTTTTCTTCTACTCTCTTCTATCTCTTTCTGTTCTTTTTCCTCTTCTTTCTCATTCATTTCTTTTCTCTCTCTATCTCACGTCCCTCTCTTCTCTCTCTATCCTCTCTTTTCCTTCTTTTCTTTTTTTTCCCTTTCTCTTTTTTTTTCTGATCAGATCTTTCTCCATTTTCCTCTTATTATCTTCTCTCTATCTCTTATATTTCCCCTCTTCTCTATCTCTGTCTCTTTCTCTCTCGGTGGTGATGGTAGAAACTATCTGTCTCTCTTTCTCTCTTTCTCTCTCATCATAATCAAGATCTTTTGTTGACTGGTGAATGATAGATCAATCGAAGTAAAGGAAACAAGTGAAGATCGATTGGAGCAAAGTAAGCTTATTAATGTAGAGAGAGAAACAGAAAATTTTATTCGGTCAAATTTTGATTTCCATAACTAATTAGTTAAAGGGTGGATCTGTCTAAATTTTATTTTTGGACTAAATAGACTGATATAAAATTTGGTGGACTAAACAGATTGAATTGAAGTCATAATGGATGTATCGGACGATCTCCCTAAAAATAAAAGCCCAAAAATAAAGCATATTTGTTGAATGGGACCCACCACAATCAAAACTCTATATTTTTTCTCTCACTTCAAATTTGAAGTCAAAAATGTAGGGACGCCATTTCCTCCAATTTGGAGTACGGTTGGAGGAGGATTTTTTAGAACCGTGCGCTATTTTAGTGATATAGCGCACAGTTGGAGATGCTCTTACTACACCTGTCAAGCTGTTTGTCGGACATTGTATCTTTGTTGGATTTACTTTAAATGTTATTTATCTGCATCTTTGTTGGTTTACTTTAAATGTTGTTTTTGATATTTTATTTTTCGAGAAGTTCATATGGTTTCTTGGATTTTATCCTTTGTTAAAAAAGAATTATTCTAATAGTCTGCTTGGACAAGGAATTTTAGGGAGGGATTTTGTGGGAACCAGGGATTTTGAGGAAAAATATAACATGATTTTTCCACTAAATCCCTGGTCCCTACAAAATCCCTCCCCCAAATTCCTTGTCCAAACAGACTATAAATATAAGTAGTCCTAATTATGTAAGCAAAGTAAACAAAACCAAAAGATATGGACTGTACAAAATAGTTGACAACCAAAAAAAGAATGAATAACAATTCAAGACACGTACATAACAACAATAATATGAGGATCGAGTACCGCTTACTAGATATTTGTTGAAACTTGATGACAAATTTTAACAAATCTACAAGTATATTCACTGCAAAAAGATAAATAAATAATTAAAAGAAAAGAGAGAAACCAAACCGAATTAAAGAGTTAATGATTGATCGAGGACTATTAATCACAGTTTCCTTAAGACGGATTCGCTCCCCCCACAGTGCTCATGGTTCTTTGGGCGTCGGTCTCTCAGGATACAACGATCTACGATAATTGGATGTAGTACTACAAGCCCAATTATCCAGCAAACCAAGAAAATGCTTGTACTCTGAAAGACGAAACTTTGAAGATCACGAAAAATTGTTAAGTCTTCGAACAAGACCAGTTTACGGTTAAGTCTTGTTTTGATGGGATAGCGAATTGGCTGAATTTTGAGTTCACCATGGAGAGAGTTTGGAGCAATCTTTGGCCTCAAAAGGTGGGCTTTTTTATGTAGTTGGTATATAAACAGAGAATTCTTATGTATGATGGGCTGATGAAGAGAGGTTGGAGTGGGCCAAACTGTTGTTATTTTTGTCATGCAGCAGAGGAAACAAATTCTCATCTCTTCATTCACTGCAAGGTGACAAGATCAATATGGAACTCTTTCCTGACAGATATGGGAGTGGTTTGGGCTTTCCCAATGTATGGACTTGATCGAAGAATGGAATCACTACACTAATAAGATCATGGTCAGCTTGCTTCCTGCCGCTATTATGTGGGTCATTTGGAAGGAACGGAATTCTCGAATCTTTGACAACAAGGCCTTGGATGTTGAGAAGATTATTGATCAGATCAAGGTGGTTTCAGCGATATGGACAACATGTCTAGAGGAATTCAAAGGCATGAGGGTGGAAATGATATTGTAACAAGATGGAGGGAGGTTATTTTCGAACCCCCATGAGTGAGTTGTTGTTCTGTTTTGTTTTGATGTTTTAAGTCTTGTTGACTAATTATTTGTGACTAGATTTGGTATACTTCTAAAAGTGTCCTACGTTGGTGATTTTATAGGCTTTCAATGTACATGTTGGTGAATATATTGTCTATTAAATGGTACCTTTTCATTTAAAAAGACACAACATATGTCCCTCCATAGTCGGTTAAACTCATAAAACACCAGAATTTGAATGTGTCTATTCCAAATTGTGTCTATTTCAACGTACATGAACCAAACCAAATAGAATTGATCTAGCACTTAGGTCCACATAGGTACGCACCGAACACCAATATTACTTAAACAAAATTTTGAGCCATGAATTCATTCAAACATAAATATTTCCAACAATTAGATATTTAATTAATAATTAGCATTTTAGTTCATCGTAACATTATTTGATTAACAAAACACCCATACAAAATTAGTATTTCAGTTCATTTTAAGGACAATAACAATTTAGTACAAAATCAAGATTTTGTTTGATCAAGACAAAACTTACGTTCTAGATTAATACTTAAAATTTAGATAAACCAACCAAAACCAAATTATTTTTAGGGTTGTTTAGTATTAGGGTCCCAGATAATGTTGGATATTAGTCTCAGGGTCTTAAATACGTCCAGTTTTGAGTTTGGATCCTGAGATGACGGTTGACTCAGTTGACTATCTAAAAAGTGTAGAATAATTATTTGAATTAATAAATTAAAAAAAATAACTGACGGAGTCAGATTGCCGTCCATCACGTGACATTATTCAAGCACGGGTGAGAAAGTCATGTGACTTTACTGATAATTAATCCTACGGCTAAGATTACTCAAAGATCCAATAGTTGTGACTTAATTAGCCATTGGGAGGACCGTTGGGACTTAGCCGTTGGTCTAAGAGCATCCACAGTGTTGTAGGGTAAAAAGCCATTTTACCCTACTGTTTTTTAGCCTACAAGACCCACATCCACAGTGGGGAGTGTTTTAAAAAAATTTAAAAAATTAATAAAAAACCTAAACTGAGGACAAAATTGACATTTAAAAAATATATATATATTTTAAAAAGCCAGGCGTTGTCCCTGGACCACGCCTGGAATCAAACGTAGTGTTAGCACTACGCCTGGTTTTTATAATTTTTTTTAATTTTTATAATTTTTTTTAAAATTTTTTATAATTTTTATAATTTTTTTATAATTTTTATAATTTTTTTATAATTTTTTTAAAATTTTTAAAATTTTTTAACCCATCAATTAAAAAAAAATTTAAAAAATTTAAAAAAAAAAAAAAAATTTGGGCGTGGAGCAATCTCCACGCCCCATGCAATTTTAAAAATTTAAAAAAAATTGGGGCGTGGCTTTACCTCCACGCCCCGTTTCAAACGCCATCATACCTCTACGCCCCATTTCGGACGTGGTGCCAGATCCACGCCCCGTAAAATAATTTGCAGATGAGTCTGGAGAAGGCCAATTTTAGCCTATCTCCGAGCCTCGTAGGCTAAAATTCTTATTTTCCCCTACCCACTACTCAACTCAAATAAGGTAAAAAGGTATTTTAACATACCACTGTGGATGCTCTAAGGCTCTATAAAATCCCTGATTCGTCATTATCCCCCTCATCTTCTTCATTCACCTCCACATTCAATCATCCCCATCTTCATAAACTTTCATTTCTATGTCCTTTCACTAATTATCAACAAACTCCCATCTTAATTGGATTATTGACCTGATGGCAAGTGGATTTAGCTCCCACCTTAACTGAAGTTTCAAAGTAAGCACCGACAACTTCAGCCCACTGATTTGCCATTAATGGGACCCTTACACTAATTATCAATTAACAGTAGAACCTAAATACATTTTTTCAACTAAAAAAGTCTTAAACCTTCAATTGATTGCAAGTCTCGACTAATTTTTCCTCGGAAAAGAAACTCTCATGTCGCTTGAAGTAAGACCAAGATCTAGGGTTTTCACCGGAACCCCAACACTAAATGTGACTTGTAGTAAATAAAAAACGCGGTAGATGTTGGTGCCGCCATTTTGTTTATTTTTTGTTGATTTCTTAAATAATCCTGACTGTTCAATTAGAAAAAACGATCGTATACGTGCACGTGGTTTGCGCGTGGGAGTCATTTTAACGGGGAAAGGCGTTTGTAAGGTTGTTTTGTCTTTAAAAACTTTCGTAAAGGTATAATAGACTTTTTCTTGATACCTATTGACGTCTGTTACACTTTTTAGATAGTACATCAACTGAGTTAACCGTCATCTCAGGATCCAAACTCAAAGCTAGACATATCCAGGACCCCGAGAGTAATATCCAACATTATCTGGGACTCCAATACTAAATAACCCTTATTTTTATGCACTTGTTTGGCAAAATATGATTCATAAATCAAGCCAATAAATTACGGGGCATGTTATAGACCATATGGATATGGATAAGGGCTGTGAGTCAAACTGAGGTCAAACCAGTTTGACTACAACTAAAGTTTTAANAAAAAAAAAACTTCCAGGGACCTCAAAATAAATATATAAAATTAGTGAAACAGCCCATATCACTTATGACATTTATCCTATTTTGAACATCCCTTATCACCTCACAGCCCTTATCCAATTTTGGATGGTAGTTACCAGTGGCCTAAATTACCGTCCAAAATCCACAATATTACTCATCCATGACTCAACAAAGGGGCATAAAACAAAGACAAAATTGAGTACATTAGACCTTGGAACCTTAAAAGGAATATAGGATAATTGAAAACCAATTAAATTTTCACGATTAATTTAAAAAAGTTTGACGTTTGAAGCTTTTGTTTAGATGCTCAAAGCATAATGATTCATATTTTTCAGAACTTGTTCTTCTTCTTAGCTCCTTTCCCCAATCAAAACCTAAAAAAAAAAAAAAATAATCAAATAAATAGATCAATTTGAAAAAATAAGGATACAGAAAAAATAAGAAAATATTGTTTTAGAGCTTTTCGAAAATATTGGTGAGAGATTGAATCTAAGATAGGATTTCTTTAATTATAAGAAAACTGGTATTATAGGACAAGAAGAAGAAGAAGAGAGATTTGAGGGAAATAATAGGGAGAAAGGGCGAAAAGGGAGAAGAAAATAAACATAGAAAGAGAGAGAATTGGGTGAGAGGAATTTTCCACAGGCAGGATTTTCGAAAAAACAAGTATGAGGTAGGTTTCACTATCACCGGGTTTTTAGGTGTGGGAACTCTCGGTGTCCCGTGTTTCCACACTTTTTGAGTTTTTTTTACTAAACAAATAGAAATCTAGATATTTTCATGTCGGGGTCGGAGAAATCTCGGTGGACAAACAACATATAAAGGATAGTAAGGTTAACTCTAAATACTCCAAATTTGACCTAATAACACGGGACGGCCGGCTAAGATGGTGCGTTTTATATGCCTGGGTGTGTCTAAAAATAGCACTCTTCAATTTGTTGTGATTTTTTTTAAGGGTTTTGGAAAAAAAGTCCCTGTAAAAAAAGTCATTATGATTTTAGTCCTTGTTTTATAAATTTAGTCCCTACTTTTGGACATAAAAGTCATAAAAGTAGGGACTAAATTTATAAAACAAGGACTAAAATCATAATGACTTTTTTTACAGGGACTTTTTTTATAATTTCTATTTTTTTTATATCTATTTTATTCTATAATTAAAGAAAATTATTATAAACTAAGTAGTTAAAAACGCATTAAAATAACACCAGAAGGAACATCAAAACCTAGAAAAGAGATAGAGAAGAATTAAAAATGCACTATATGAACTAATAGCCAGTGTTTGCCATCCGTGGAATTTTTGTAAAAATTCACAGCCCAAAATACTATTATATTTTCTTTAATTGGGTAGGTAAGTGGAATCATTACACTAAATTATTGTGGTCCCTCGCACAAATTTGGTAAAATAGGTTGTGAATATTTGTAGTAATAAAAATGGCTGCATTTATTCACACCCTATTTCATCAAATTTATGTAGGGGATCACTACAATTTAGTATAATAAGTACACTTATATACCAACAATCAAGCCAAATACAACAGAATTTTAGACTGCGAATTTTTGCAAAATTCTCCGAATACCAAGCAGAGCCATAATCTTCTCCCATCTGAACATCAAATCCTTGAAATTCAGACCCAAGAAGTGTCGATTAGCCAATATGACCCATCTCACTCTCCATCTTCAACGTCTCAAGCAAAAATTCATTCCATGTATCAATAGGTCCAGGCAAGCACCAATGCACAATCATTTATCAAAGTCACATTTCGTTCTGGCGGGTGCCCATAACTGTTTGGGTACCCATTTGGTCTTAACAACATAGCTGGTGTTGTATCAAGCAATCTAAATTTCAACCTTCTCTTTCGCCATTCTTTCTCCGCAACCCTAAATTTCTCCAATTGAGTCATGTACAGCTCCAAATATTGACCATCTAAATGAGTTTCGTTGCTAATGGCCTCGTCCTAACACAATTCCCTCCTTGGTTCCATATTCCGTTCTCGAAATGAGTCGGAGAGAATGTCCTTAAAAATGGTGTGCCCTTGTATTATCTATACCTTCCCCTTGCTTTATATTAAGGTATATTATCACCTTGTCATTGACCTCATCTGCTTTTCAGATTTGGTACTACGAGTATTTTATCGCTCGTGTACCTCTCCAACTACTCTCAGCCTGCAACCCTTTTGTCCTCAGGATTGTATTTTGGTACGAGGAGGTTCGCAACCGACCTATACCGAGGGACGAGCGCCTGAACAAGTACCGGCGGTCATTAGAGCACATTACCTTGGATTCGGTAAGTAAATTTCTTTCTACTTCTTTGAGGGTTTTACCTTTCCTACCAGATATGTCATTTTCTCCTTTTTGACAGATCCGTAATGGCCCTTGGTGTTATCTAAAATGCGACTTCCACCCTAACTTGGCTAGAGCCCAAACTATTTCCAAAGTCCGTTTTCTTCTTAGAGGGCCCAATTACTGCATCTGGCATCTTGGTGATAGGTGTACTCAGCAGCCCATTTTCTATAACAGAGTACCTCAGTTCCTCCCTTATTGTTACCAGGTATTCGCGCCTTTTAGCGAATGAGATGGAGGATATGGCAAGCGAAGGGCATTTTACTATGGAGGAATTGACGTAGAAGGAAGCTGACTACCCTACTTATTGGATCGCAGCTTTATTAATTAGGTCCCGTTCTTCTTGCCGATCCTGGTGAGGATGAAGTGGAGGACGATCCTCCTCCACAATCTCCGGTAAGTGATTTTCTGAACTATTCTATTCCGCTTGCCTTGATATTCTTCTGAATCTTTTTCATTGTTGGCAGCCACCGGAGCCACAAGAAGCAGCCCCTCCTGCCGCTGACCAGGAGGTATTTGACATGGCCTTCTTTCCTCATTGGCGTATTAATATGCCATAGCCTGGACACCCTGTTCCCCAGGATATTCCTTGACCTGAAGATTATCATATTTTGGGCCTTCCATTGCATCCCGAGCTCCCTCCTGTGAGTAGCCTTTCACCATTACTGATCATTGTTGCAAGCTATTTCTGATTGTACTTTTTTCTCATGCAGTCTGTTCGGGGCCCCTTTTCTGAGTTCCTTAGGATAGTGAACGGGCTTCGCTTGTTTGTGTGTGATCTTGTCGTAAGTCTCTATGACACATCAGTGAGAAGAAATGAACTACGCAACTGTCTTAACAGAGTATCGGGAGAGAACAACATCTTGAGATAGGAGAACACTTTCTTACAAAATTTAACCTAAGGAAAAGAGAATAATTAAAATTAAAGCAAGAATTTATGAGTTCTCAAGTTCAAGTGGTGTTATGTAAAACGAAGTAGTACGATACTTTGAGCAACAGATGTAAACTACCCTACATGAATCATGCTATAAGAACAAATGGTTGTGATCAATGTCTAAAAGGTACAGCTTTTCTCATCAATCATAACATATTCACAGCTTTTACGCAACAAGAAAATCATGAGCGTGAGGCACATTATCTTATTGAGGCCTAAGCCTCACTGGTTTTATAAAAGACTTATGACCCACAAAGTCAAGGCATAATCCTTGAAAGAAAGATGAGGAACAGTAGAAGCGTATAGATGAGCTGAGCTAATATAAATTGTTTTATAAAAGAGTAGCACTCTTTGGCACAACGCCCCTCTGACTTAACGATTAACAAAAATAACTCCATTAAAAATGATTTACATCATCTTATTTGCTTTCAAATCTATACCAGTAAATCTGAAATGCACGATCAGTGTAGCTTCAGTTGGAAGTGTTATTGCATTTCTAAAGTCTCGGAGAAAAAAAAAATACTAACTTACTAATCCTTAGAAACTCGAGCTTTAATTTGGAGGAAGAATGGCACCCTGTAGAAAACAAATATATATTCGGTTTTTCTTTTTCTTTCTTTTCTTTTCTTTTCTTTTCTTTTTATTAATGGTCATATTCTTTCTTTTCACTTCTTTATTGCCTAGACTAACGTTTAACAGATCTCCGAAGAAGATAACCATAATTACCTCCAAGTTCAAATGCATATTCGCCTGGTGGAATCTCATTCCCAGATACAAAAGATGCCGAATATCTGCCACAATAACAAAAATATATGTGATATAAACTTTGAGAACCATAACTTGAGATTCTGGATAATTCAAACACAACACATTATTATTACCAGGATAAAAGTAAACTGGAAACCATAACTTTGAACATTGTAATTGAAAAATCCTGGAATTCTAAAAAATCAAGCGACACCATAATAAGAAGATGGACACCTTATAATCAAACAGAGTTGAGAAATATTGTGATTTCAGCCTACTGTGGTATCGATACCAAAACTGTCTTTGCTGACAGACAACTTTTGGTTTCGATACCATACTAGGTGGTATCGATACCATAACTTTGAACTTTATTAATGGTCATATTCTTTCTTTTGTACAAACTAATAATGATGTTGTTCCAAACATTGAGAACACCCTTAGGATGTTAGCTCAAAATGCTGATGAAGCCAATAAGCAGAATAATCAGAGGATGCAAAAGTTTGAGTCTCATTTAGATATCCTTGCTCAAAGTCAACTTAAGTTTCAACAAACCATTCAGGATCAGATAAGTCATCTCACAACGGTTTTAACTGAAAGATCTAAGGGTACCCTTCCAAGCTAGCCTGAGCCTAACCCAAGAGGGAAAGGGGTCTATCATGTAGAAAATTTTTCAGGGTCCAACCAATAGAATGAACATGTTAATTCTATCGTTACCCTTCATTCAGAAAAATAGATAGATAACAAAGTTGAGTTGCCACAACAGAAAGAGAAAGAAAAAGAGAAAGAGCAAGAAAAAATTCCCACAGTCCACCCACCCAAAGTTCAAGAGAACCAAGTCCTTAAGATTGACACTAATAAAGCTCTTGTCCCCCTGCACCTTTCCTTTCTAGACTAGTCAATAACAAGAAGGAAGCTACCTATAGTGAGATCTTAGATGTGTTTCAAAATCTACAGATCAACATACCTTTTCTCACTGCCATTAAGCAAATTCCTTCCTATGCTAAATTCATCAAAGACTTAGTCAAGAGAAAGACCAACAATCCAAAAGAGGCATTTATAGCCCAACATTGTTCATCCTTCCTTCAGAATCAAGTCGTTGTTAAGTACAAGGACTTAGGTAGTCCCACTGTAGCATGTAGGATTAGAGATAACTTTGTTGAACAAGACTTATTGGATTTAGGGGCAAGTGTCAATCTGTTGCCATATACAGTCTACTAACAACTTGGGTTAGGAGATTTGAAAAAAACAGAGGTGACTTTACAGTTAGCTGACCGTTTTATTAAAATTCCTAGGGGGATTATAGAAGATGTCATTGTCAAGATAGGGGAGTTTTACTACCCAGTAGATTTTATTGTGCTTGACACCCAACCCACAATGGGTAAGCATATCCCAATTATCCTCGGTCGACCATTTTTAGCAACCGCTAATGCACTTATTAATTGTAGAAATGGTAACATGACCATCACTTTTGGGAATATGAAAGCTGAGGTAAACATCTTCAACCTTATGAAGCAACCAGGAGATACAGATCAAATTGAGGAAGTTTGCATGATAGAAGCTATATGAGTTAGAAAGTTTGAGCAGTTATATCCAGAGGACCCTCTCCAACAATGCTTAACTCACTTTGGTTCAGATTTAAATGATGATAACATCATTAGGGAAATCAATAGTCTATTAGACTCTGTCCCTATCTATGAAACTCCTAAATACCATCCCAAATTTGAACCACTTTTCATGCCTAATGCCCCAAAAGCAGAAAAAGGACCCCCTAAGTTGGAATTAAAGCCCTTACTTGAGAACCTCAAATACACCTTGGCCCTCTTGAAACTTTACCTATTGTGATTGCATCTAACTTAAGTGAAGAACAGGAAAAACAGTTTATTGATATCCTTAGGGAAAACCAAAAAGCCATAGGGTGGTCCATAGATGACATTAAAGGAATTAGTCCATTAGTGGTTCAACATAGGATTTATTTGGAAGAAAATTCTAGGCCTTCAAGATAACCCCAGAGACGACATAACCCTAATATGAAGGAAGTAGTTCGTGCTGAAGTTGTAAAGCTTTTAGATGCAGGAATGATTTACTCAATTTCAGATAGTAAATGGGTTAGTCATGTCCAAGTTGTCCCCAAAAAATCTAGCATGACAGTAGTGCAAAATGAGCATAATGAGTTAGTACCTACTCGAGTTCAAACAGGATGGAGGGTGTGTATAGATTATAGAAAGCTCAACTCAGTGAGTAGGAAAGATCATTTACCTCTGCCCTTTATTGATCAAATACTAGAGAGATTAGCTGGCCAAGCTTTCTACTACTTCTTAGATGGTTACTCTGGCTACAACCCAGATTCCAATCCATCCAGATGACCAAGATAAAACAACCTTTCATGTCCTTTTGGGACATTTGCCTATCGTCGCATGCCTTTTGGCCTATGCAATGCACCTGCTACATTTCAATGGTGCATGATGAGTATTTTTAGTGACATGGTAGAAAGGTTTTTAGTAGTCATCATGGATGACTTCTCTGTCTTTGGGTCTTCATTTGAACAATGTCTACATTATTTATCCCTTGTACTTAAGCATTGTTGTGACATAAACCTGGTTCTTAACTGGGAGATATGTCATTTCATGGTTAAAAGGGGTATTGTCCTTGGCCACACCATCTCTAGTGCTGGAATTGAAGTAGATAAAGCCAAAATTGATCTTATCTCCAACTTACCCATTCTTAAATCTGTTAGAGAAATTAGATCTTTCCTTGGTCACGTTGGATTTTATCGGCGCTTTATCAAGGATTTCAGCAAGATTGCTAGACCTCTATCAAATTTGTTATCTAAAGATGTTTAATTCCTCTTGGATGAGTCTTGTCAATCTTCTTTCAAATGTCTAAAGTATGCACTCACTACTGCACCCATTATTCGACCACCTAATTGGGACCTACCATTTGAAATCATGTGTGATGCGTCGAATTATACTGTAGGAGTTGTTTTAGGGAAGAGAGTTAACAAGTTGCCATATGTCATTTATTATACTAGCAAAACTTTAAATAGACCCCAACTCAACTACTCTACCACAGAGAAGGAGTTGTTGGCGGTCGTATTTGCCCTAGAGAAATTTAGAGCCTATTTGTTTGGATCTAAAGTCATTATCTTTACGAATCACTCAGCATTAAGGCACCTTCTCTCTAACAAGGAAGCAAAGCCTCGTTTGCTCTGTTGGATCCTTCTACTTCAAGAATTTGACTTAGAGATCCATGACAAAAAGGGTAGTGAGAATGTTGTTGCAGACCATTTATCTCGTCTTGTTGTCGAGTCTACTGGAGATTCTCTTCCTATTTTGGAAACATTCCCTGATGAGCAACTTTTAGAGATTTCTAATGCACCATGGTATGCGAATATAGTAAACTATCTTGTGACTGGTCAAGTACCATCATTTTGGTCAAAACAAGAGAAGGATAAATTCTTAGCTAAAGTCAAAGAATATTTTTGCGATGATCCTTACTTGTTTAAGTATTGCCAAGACCAGATTATTCGTAGGTGTATCTTAGAAAATGAACAAGAGTCTATTATCTCTTTTTGCCATGATCAGGCCTGTGGTGGCCATTTTAGTTCAAAACGAACCGCTGTAAAAATCTTGCAGTCTGGTTTATACTGGCCTACCCTTTTCAAAGACACCAAAAATTATTGTCTAGCGTGTCCTAGATGTTAGCATTTAGGAAAGATAATAAAGAGAAATGAGTGGCCCCAACATCCAATACTTATTATTGAAATTTTTGATGTTTGGGGAATAGACTTCATGGGACCATTTCCACCTTCACATGGTTACACTTACATTCTCCTCGCAGTTGATTATGTGTCCAAGTGGGTAGAAGCACTAGCCACCAAAACAGTAGATCATAGAATTATGGTTCATTTCTTGAAAGATTTAATAATTTCTAGATTTGGTACACCAAGATGGAGCATGACAAGAAACTCATTAGGAAAGAGTTTTTCCCCGGAAAAAAGGTTCTATTATATAACTCACGTTTAGAGTTATTTCCTTGGAAACTGAGATCACGGTGGACCGGCCCTTACTTTGTGCAAACTATTTCCGACCATGGTGCTATAGAAGTCCAAGATCCTAACGATGGAAAAAATTTCAAAGTCAATGCTCATCGATTTAAACCTTTTCTTGAGCTCCAAACTCTTGAAGTTAAGGAAGTTCTCCTTATGGATCCTATTTATGGAGACATGATCTATGGGTAATCTTTACCCATTTGTCTGGTTGAAGTTATTAAACTTAGCGCTTTAGGGATGCTGTTAGGTTCATGAGTTCACTCATATCAAATTTGTCAAATTTCGTGTCAAAGGTAACTCAAGAAGGTCAATGTAACTTGAGTTAGAGTTAGTGAGTCGTTCGGTTCATTGCGATAAAAAGACTCCAAGAAGCTCAACTAACCACCGAAAATCATCTTAGGATGGTAAGTGACTTAGATATCGAAGGACTATAGGTGGTTAGTTTCTCTTTGACTAAAGAAAAGTTTTTTCAAAGCTCAAAAGGTCTTAAAAGACAATTTTTCTGAAAAACAGCTGAGTGGTATTGAAACCGCCTTGATGGTTTCGATACCAGAATTCATCTGTTTGAACAGATGAGTTTTGGTATCGATACCAACCCTGCGCTTTCGATACCACTTCAAAAGTGTCGTTAGGTCTGTTGGTATCGAAACCAAAACGCATCTATTAAACAGATGAGTTTTGGTTTCGAAACCAACATTATGGTATCAATACCAAAACTGTCTTTGCTGACAGACAACGTTTGGTTTCGATACCATACTAGGTGGTATCGATACCAAAACTCGCCTGAGAACAGATGAGTTTCGGTATCGATACTACCCCTCACGGTATCGAAACCACTTCCTAGCTTTCTTCAACAGATGTTGCACGGTTTTGATACCACCATGATGGTATCGATACCGCCGCCGAGATTCGCGAATCTGGGTTGTCATCTTGAGCTGGAAAGTACCTTTATGAGTTATTTTTTCCATTCATATTTTAGGGAAGAACATGTGTGTATGGGAAACAACTTTTAGTGGGTGAGGGTGTTATAGATTAGATCTAAGAACATCACTCATTACTAATGGTATGTTCTAGATCTAGATCCAGAGATGCACTCATCACACTTAGTGCATTTCAGATCTATGTCTAGAATTCACCATTATAAATAGAGTTGATTCATTCATGTTTAAATCAATCATTCACCCTATTCATTAACAAGTTCTTGGAGAGTTTCAACTCTAATCCTTTACCTTCCAAGCTTTTTGTACATGGTTTAATAATTCTCATTTTAACTCAAAACCTGAGTTTTGTTGCTGTGGATTTCCGGTGGTTGAGCTTGAAGTATCAAGCTTGTGGTGATATACTCGAGGAGTCGAGTAGTGGTTCAAGGCGCGGGACTTGTGGAGTTCAAGTTGAAGACGCATAATATTTGCAGGAGGCATTGGTTCATGGATTCGGATTGTATGCGCAACTCGTTCACATTGGCTTGGTGGACTCCATGTTGTATGCATGAGAATTGATAATCAACTAAGAGGCAAATTCGTGGAGTTCGAATTTGTGGAAGAACTGTACACCGTAGCTGATCGGAGCATAGAGGGAGTCGTAATTCGTTTCCATCAAGTGGTAAATCGGGTTGTAAGTTTTCAATAACTCTTAGTGGATTTTTGCTAGACTAGGTCCCGGGGTTTTTCCCAGTTTGGGTTTTCCTCGTTAACAAAATCACTTGTGCACATTTACATACTTGTTGTAAGATTGAAATATTAGATTCTTGTTCTTAATTCTGCATATTAAGAATCGAATAAGTCAATACTCTTTTTAGAGATTATTGTTTGAATGTTTATCACCTTAGTAATTTTTATTAGGTGATTGTGTGATCCTTAACCATTAGTCACATTGATATACGGTTAAATCCATTAACCGTAGGGCATTTTAGACTTTCAGAGGCAACCCAGTAGTTGTGTTCTTCTTCGGTTAGTCTGGATTGATTTTTGAGTAACCTATTAACTTGTGTCTGATTCTTACTCGTTAGTTCTGTACCTGTTTGTTAGAATATAACTCTCTTTGTTTGGAAGTTTTGTTTCCACAAACCAGTTTAGTCTTATTTAGGGGTGGTATTTTTCAATATACCAACTAGTGTTCTCATTTTAGACTGGTTTTACAAAATTGTAGTATATATGCTTCAATCAGGCCATATCATGCGCACAGGTACAAAATACTGCCACTTTTCATCTGAGGGATGACTATGGTAAAAATTTTCCAACCTTGTTCTTAATTTGTTAGACTACACCAGAGTTTAGTTCTTGAGCTTCGAGGACGATGCCCACCTTTTGTTTGGGGTGGGGTGATTTATCAAAATTCGGGTCTCTTTTGAAAAATCTTTTTGGGAAACAAAATGAGCTATTTTTGGTTTTTGCAATAAGAACCCTATCAATGATGATATTAGATTTTGTTGATCCACCACATGGAAACTAAAGTTTAGCTTGCTACTCTGGTACATATAAGCATGGAGATTATAGAATGAGGTAGAACCCCATATTCCTTTTTGGAATAGTTTTTGTGTGGTAGCCACATCTTGCAATCTGAGTGAAGAATGATTTAATTCCTAAGGATCTGGAGGAATAATAGTGGAGACCTAAACCCTGTGAGTTTTGAACCATTTACCTTTCTAAGAGTTTTATGCTAACTCTGAGTCACAAGATGACTCAACGTTCTTGGATAGCGCATTAAATTGTTGCATGGTCTCATTATCTTTTATTTTAGTCAACCACTGAGGATGAAATCACTTCGAGTTATGAGAAACATGGGTCTTGTAATCTGTTTGAAGCATAATCACCACACTTATCCTTGTCTTCACTTGAGCCTTTTATAATGATCTTCATGTAATCCTTTTAACATCTCATCTGTTCATCCCACATTTACCCTCTCCAAAAAAAAAAATCTTTGAGAAGGATTGTTATGTAAAGGTAAGGGATGATGCTTAGTACTGTGATCGAGCTCTTTCTAGATTGAAATCTTCTTCTTCTTATTCTTCAAAAAAAAAAACAGAGAGAGAAAGTGTGGAGTTCACAAAAGAACCAAAAATGTGAAATAATAATAGAAGAGTAACAGAAGAAAAGTTATTCCCCTTTTAAAAGAGTTGAGTACCTTCTCATAAACACTTTGTTATCATGTTCCTTCCATCCTTGAGATTGCCCTATTATATAGACTTATTGAATTTTAGGTGAGGTATGGTGTATTGTAGAGAATAGATGAGAAGACACTATGATGAGTAACTTGACATCCTCAATGGTGATTGACATTCCTTCCATGAGATCAATTATGTTCAATATCTGTTTTTTGTTAAATCTATATGTGAGATGTTTGTTTTTATACTCATCTTCCTCACATATAAAAGAGAGAAAAAAATAGAACCAATCTCAGAGTAATTCTTTTCAGAGTGGTATTTTCCTAGTGAGATTTGAGGTTGAAGCATCTTTTCTGAAGGTGACTTAGGGATTCTCTTATTTGATACAAAGATTGCATTATGTTGGCCATTTACACAAATTCTGTTTCTAAGCTGTTTATTGTGGGTTCTCCTTACTTTGTACAATTTGTATTTATAGCACCTTTGTAGTTTACTACATCTAGAGGAACTGGGTTGTCACATCATTTACCTTTCATGTTGGTTGGATAATGGAATTCTCTGAGTAAAAATGGGAAAATATTGTATTAACCAATTTTTCTGTTTGAAGTTTGTGGGTATCTTCCCTGTAAACCCTCACGAGGCTACATCTCGTCCACAAGGAGAAACCTAGGGATTTAAGGGCTTGTTGCATACGCTAAATGCAATAGAGTGGCCTGCGAAAGTGGCACATTTAGGTTGTACAGTTAGGATTTATTTTAGTAGTTTTAAGTTTTAGTTTTGTGTAGCTTACTTATTCTCACTTTTTGCTAAGAGACTAGCGAAAGGTTGTTTGGGGGTGGTGTGATAAGCACCCAAAACTCTAATTTAAACCCCTCAATAATGTATTTTCTAGCCTTAAATTAGTTATTAATGTTACTAATGAATGTATTTAACATCCAAATCCTGCAACAAATGTGAAGAAAATAAAGCTTCATTGAATTGGAAGAAGGATTAAAGCTTGCTAATACATAGCATCAAGGCAAAGATGGCTAGATGGTTAAGGTATTCTTCATCCTTGCAATAGGTCTTTGGGTTCAATTCTTGTGAGCTACAAATTTAATCCTTTTTACAAAATCCTCTATGCAAGCAACAATCATGCACCGTGAAGCACAGGATCATCTCCACCACAACTCCACAAATAGAAAGAAATCAAGATTTTTATGGGAATTATGATGATTGATTCCAAATCATTCACAAAAAGGAATTATGCTAGCAATGCTAATTTAATTCTCATATTCTTTCCTTTTTGTATTTATTTTATTTTATTTTATTTTATTTTCCTTCTTTCTTGCCTTTTAGAGAATTTATTTTTCTATAAGTATGTAAGAAGGGAGAAAGGATAAGGCATCTTGGTATCTTGTAACTTTTCATCTAACTAGTGTAATCTTGTTTGTTTGAGTGGTGAAAATTCTGGAGATTTGAAAGAGAGAAAGAAATTGAAGTTTAATGAAAATTGGTTCTTTCTTTATGATCTTTATTTGTTTTAATTATTATTCTCCATCCGTGGAGAGTTAAGCCTCCACTCTTTGGTGGAAGGTGAAAGCTCTTCATGGTAAATTTTTAATCTCTTTATCAATTCCAGAATCTCTCTAATTGTGCATTAATATTAAAATCCCTATGATTATTGCTTAGTTCTTTTAATTCTTATAATGTAATCTTGATTTTATGTGCTTATCAAAGTGTATTTGATAGTAAATGCTACTTAGTGTCTGGTTTACTATGCTTACATCCAGATTTGACATAAAATACTTGTTTATAATTTAAATTTGTACAAGAAATATTTTCATGGAGTTCTTATTTCTTATTTGAATTAATTTAATTGTAAATCATCCACTGAAAATTAGATCTCAATCTATTTTTAGTGAAGAGTTTTTAGAGAGAGTTTTCTAGTAATTTTAAAGAATGAAATCTATTATGTTGAGTTAGTAACCAGAAACCAAAGATTTCCATCATTTGATCAGCAAAGTATTTTCTTTGATTCTTAGTGTTAACCAACATCATCTCTTGAAATTGTTTTAAAAAAAAATTTAAAATGTTGAACCTTGCATATGCATAAACTTTGCTATTTATTTGCTCTAAATTAGATTTGGATTCGATAACCCTTACTTCCTCTTTACTCATTTGTTTTGTAGGTTGAAGATTGTAAAAATGTGAAAAGTTAAACGACGAATTCATACCTTTTTCAGATACCACCTTGCCTATAAACTAGAAAAGCCTCTAAATGTGTCTAAATGGGTTCTAAATTCATCCTAGCTTATGTAGCTAAGTCCTAATGCATTCTAACCACCTATGAATGATAAACAAGGTCACTTACCAACGTGGGTGAGTTCCGGTGGTGAGTTGAGTCTGATGGTGTGCTTTCTCTTCAATCCTCAATGAAGTGTGAGTTTGCAGGAAGAATATAACCTAACTCTAACTCAAGCAAGGACTTACATTTGAGTTTATTGTCGCATCTTAAACATTGACAAACTCAAAAGGACCTTACAATGGACTCAATAAAATGCAAAACCTTCCCAATAAGAGATAAATAACAAACACAGAGACACTTCTGAAAAATCACACAAGAGCCATTAAGGCATCATAATATAAGTAGTAAACAGCAACCTTGAGTTTCTTGAAACTCCCCTATCTTATACAACTCCCCCATAATAACTTCTCCCTATTTTTGTAATGAAATCGACAAAGGCCGGAGGGGGTAGAAGAGAGGAGCATAAGGCAGGAGGTTCACCATGCCACAAGATATACGATATGCAGTAAATAGCAAAACTTAAAGCCGGAAGAGATAACATGCATCAAAATACATTTCAAATTCATTCATTCTCAAGAGAACAAGTCTACAAGCGATAGATATAAGTGAAGTGAAATAAACTAGCAAAGTTATCTAATATCCATAACAGGATAAGACTGAGATGAAAGACTACACAAATAAGCTAAGTAGTGTCCTAGCCTAATCATTCTCCTTACACCTGTTATCATCAACTTCTTCTCTAGAGTCCAAGGATGAACCAAACTTGATAAACTAAGAAAAATTGATCGGGAGAAGAAAGGTGTGGTTAAACGCAATTCTTTAGAAGAGGGAACAGAATGGGGTCAGTTATCAGCTTAATTATGCACAGCTATAGGGAGCCTCCGAGTAACTGAAATAACCTTACCCAAACTAAATGATATGAAAGCAAAAAATAGAAAGACAACAGCATGCTTCATGCATAGAACAGATGTCAAATCCTAGGGAAGGCAATCTCTGTCCCTTCTAAAAGGTCGCGGCAATGGAAACAGTCAAGAGATTCTCGAATGTCGTTAAAAACCTATGCGTTAAAAACGAACCTTTTCAAAAACGTATCGGAGTAAAAGTTCTTTCTGGATACAGGCAAGGAGTTTTTCAAACAATCTGTCATGGAAACCACATTTTCAACAAAAACTCCCCCTAAATCGAATCATCTAAAACATTTTTAATAGAAGACAACAAGATTCGATAAAAGCACACTAACAAAAATACTACATATGAACACAAGTGTTAAGATTTATTCCCAACCACGTGAGAAACAATCACTGTGAGTCATACGATGCATCTAGACCATCAAAATGAAAAAATTTGCACAAGTCCATGAAAGCATCATAAGCAATTGGTTTTTAAGAAGATATTCAAACATAAACAATGAAAACATGAGTTGAATTGATCACAAAATCCATCAAATAATGGAACGAGTGTGTGTGCAAGTGATGATGTCACAAATGTGAAAAGATCCTCGAAAGTTTATAAACATTAAGATTTTACTCTCTTTTCACTATTTCAAACCACACTAGTATGGAGGACGAATCATAATGCACGTTCCAAGTAGTTCAAGACCAACATGTTAGGGCTTTACCATGAAGGTGTATTTTAGAATACAAATAGCCCAATAGTATGTATCATGGCTCATCAAGTCTACCCGAGAGTTCATTATTGATTTGTTATTGATTTGCTCTTAAGGCACCAAGACTTGTCATGTGGTTACACTGCAAACTATCATGCCACCAAGCTCAAAATCTTTTACGAGAGCTTACTCTTTAGGTGGCTCCACCAAGCTCAAAATCTGTTACGAGAGCTTACTTTTTAGGTGGTATATCGAATTCAAAGTCTTTTACGAGAGCTCACTCTTGAGGTGTATAGCAACAAAATATATTATCAATAAAGTACAAGTGCTAGGATGTTCGTCCATAAACTAGTTTGGTTCGAAATAGTTCGAGAGAAGTAATGAACATATAAACTAGGATCAACCCACACACATTTAATCAACCACAAGATACACACATAAGTTTAGAAAAGTTCGAGTCAAATGTATGAAGCAAAGAACTTAAGATCTCAAAGTCTATTATCCAAAGATATTCAAAAAATCCAAAAACTCATGATCTCAAGAGCAAGTGATCGAAAACCTTATCTAAGATATTCAAGATGCATATAGAGAAGATCACAATGAAGACACACAGGTCAAAACCAAATCAAAGCACAAATGATCTGTGTGCAAAGCAAAGATACTACAAGAGAAAAATATTAATAAATTCCATGAAAGTTCAAAAACACGAAGTATCACAAAATTCTTTCTAGAATGCGAGAAAATTGATGTTGTGCAATGTAAAGCAAACTAGCAGAAACACACTCAACTACCCATTACGAGAGAGAAACAGGTAACAATAGGGATAAAAGAGTAAAATAGGGTGATCTCAAGATACGGAGTGAAATATCACCTATTCCTAGGTGAAGGTCTTAACCAATTAACACTAATCTAAGTGTATATGGAAAGGGGATCAATATCTACCAATTTAAAAGTTAATTCATTATGCTAGCATAATAGGTAGACATTGAAACAAACAAGTATTGACTTATTCGATTCTCAAATGCAGAATTAATGGAGAATCAAATATTTCAATCTTGGACAAAAATCATTCACACATAAATATGCAATCAATATAAATGATTTTTGTTAACGGGGAAAAACCTAACGGAAAAAACCCAGGGGCCTAGTCCAGAAATTACCTCTAAGAGTTGTGAGAAATCTTACAACCGTTCACATCGACAACACGACTCCCTCATGCAAACTTGACCGGCCTTTCTCCACGACCCGAATCCACGAATCGCTTCCTCAATGGTGTGTACGTCTGCAACTCGGAATCCATGAAGCCCCGCACTTGTTAGCTCGAATCCTCAAGCTTCGTGCACGCCTCCAACCCGGAATCTACCAAGCCTCGCACTTGTATGCTCGAATCCACGAGCCTGCACCTCGCCGGAACTCCACCGACGAACTCACCGGAACTCCATCGGTGACTGTTATGTGTTTGAAGATTTGGGTGTTTCTTCAACACTGTATGGCTCTCATGCTAGAATGATATGCAATGTCTAGCTAAGATGAAAAAGCCCTATGAGAGTACAACAAATCAACTCTCAAGAAAAAGCTAACTCAATCTCTCTCAAGATCTTGAAGCCCTAGCTAGTTGGAGAAGATGACTATAATAATTTCTCCCTTCTAAGCTTTAACTCTCTTCTTCTCTCTAGATTCATCCCTAAAATGGTTTGCTTCTCTTCTATATAAAGAGAAGGAACAAAACCCCATACATAAAAAATTTCCAAAAGACACATTACAACACGAATTCTCTTACAATGGACTCAATAAAATGCAAAACCTTCCCAATAAGAAATAAACAACAAGTATAGGGAAACTTCTACAAAATCACACAGAAATCATCAAGGCATCATAATATATGAAATAACCAAAATCCTTGAGTTTCTTGAAACTCCCCCTATCTTATACAACTCCCCCATAATTACTTCTCCCCCTTTTTGTAATGAAATTGACAAAGGTCGGAGGGGTTAGAGTAGAAGAGCATAAGACGGGAGGTTCACCATGCCACAGGTTATGAGATATGTAGTAGTAAGCAAAACTTGAAACAAAGACCATAACATGCAACAAAAGACAATCCAAACTCATTCATTCGAAAGTGAACAAGTCTACAAACGATAGATATGAGTGAAGCAAAAGAAAGAAGCATAGTTATCTAATATTCATAACAGGATAAGACTAAGATGAAGGACTACACAAATAAGCAAAGTAGTGTCCTAGTCTAATCAGTCTCCTTACACCTATTAGCACCAACTTCTTTCCTGGAGTCGAAGGATGAACCAAGCCCGATAAGACAAGTGGAAAATGATCTGGAGAAGAAAGGTATGGTTCAACGCAATTCCTCAGAGGAGGGAACAGAATGGGGTCAGTCACCGGCTCAAATATCCACAACTACAGGGAGCCTCCGAGTGACTGAAACAACCTTACCCAAGCTAAATGATATGAACGTAAAGGCAAGGTAATCAACAGCACGCATCATGTAGGGACTAGTTGAAAAATCCAAGGGTAGGCAATCCCTATTCTTTCGATAAAACCCATGCGTTAAAAATGAACTTTTTCCAAAATACGTATCAGAGTAAATTTCTCTCCGGATGCACGCTGGAGTTTATCAATCATTAAACCACATTTTCTACAAAAACTCCCCCTAAATCGGATCATCCAAAACAACTTCAAAAATAGTCACCAAGATTCGATAAAACACATTGACAAAAATGCTCTACACACGAACATAAGTGTTAAGATTTAATCCCAACCATGTGAGAAGCAATCACTGTGAATCATACGATGAATCAAGACCATCAAGATGAGACAATTTACACAAGTCCATGAAAGCATCATAAGCAACTGGTTTTCAAGAAGATATTCAAACATAAACAATGAAAACACAAGTTAAGTTGACCACAGAGTCCATCGAACAATGAAACGAGTATTTGTGCAAGTGATGATGTCACAATATGTGAAAAGATCCTTGAAAGTTGATAAACATTAAGATTCTACTCTCTTTTCACTATTCCAAACTACTCTAGTATGGAGGTCGAATCACAATGCACGTTCAAAGTAGTTCAAGACCAACATGTTAGGGCTTTACCATGAAGGTGTATTTTAGAATACAAATAGCCTAAGAGCATGTATCATGACTCATCAAGTCTACCTGAGAGTTTATTATTGATGTGTTATAGATTTGCTCTCAAGGTATCAAGACTTATCATGTGGTCCTACTACGAACTATCATGCCACCAAGCTCAAAATCTTTTACGAGAGCTTACTCTTTAAGTGGTACACCGAGTTCAAAATCAGTTACGAGAACTCACTTTTGAGGTGTATAGCAACAAAATATATTATCAATATAGTACAAGTGCTAGGATAGCTCGTACACACTAGTTTGGTTCAAAATAGTTCAAGAGAGGTAACGAACATATAAACTTGGATCAACCCACACACACTCAATCAAACACAAATTACAAACATAAGTTCAGAAAAGTTCGAGTGAAATCTGTGAAGGCACAAAGGTCAAGACCAAATCAAAACACGGATGATCTGTGTGCAAAACAAGGATACTATGTGCGAAAAACATGCATAAATGCCATAAAATTTTAAAACCACGAAGTACCACAAAATTCTTTCTAGAATGCGAGAAAGTTGATGTTGTGCAATGTAATACAAACTAGAAGAAATACACTCAACTACCCATTATGAGAGATGAATAAGTAACCACGGGGTAGGAGAGTGAAACTGGGTGATCTCAAGTCACGGAGACTACTGCAAATGCCCTTCTAAGAATGTCAAAAATCACAGAGTTCAAGGGCTAGCAGAGGATATCAACAACTAGTTTATCATTTCAACACGTACTCATAGTGAATCACTATTTTTACAACAAAGTCAAGAAAAAGTGAAACCTAATATCTATGTGCTCAGTTCTAGAGTTGGAACATAAGTCATGGTGATATCAAGACTACAAGTGTTATCACAATATACAATTATAGTGGCATGCTCAAAACCTTAATCAATAAACATATGCAACATCCCAAATAATTGAGTGAAACATAAACCTACCGTGATAGCCTCTGCCTTGGTTGTGGATGAGGATTGAGAGTCATGCTTCTTGCTCTTCCTGTCATCCACATTTCTGGCACTACCAACATTGGAGTAGGCATAATCCTCGAAGTTGGCATCCTTGGTGTACCATAGCCCTCACTCGAGAAATCCCTTGCATTGGAGTCTTATTTTGTTAGTTCCAAACAAAACCTATTCATAAGACCCAATGAAGGGTGAAAGACCACTTTCTCAAGAAGAATAGGGACATTAAACTCTAGGAGAGGTCTTTTAACTTATCTCCTGCACGTGTCCACAGAACACATCAAGGTACCATTGAAAATATGAATATAAATACTCAATAAGCTTATACTCCCCCTTGATGAGTGGCACAAAAATTTCTCCCCTTATGTGATATATCTCTCATCACATAGCACTCCCCTTAACATATCAAGGACACATACAAGGAAAGAATAGGAAGATAGTGCAAAGAGACCCACATACCAACCAACCAACCTTCAAGATGCATATCTAACTAAATTTCGAATTTGCACAAATGACAACAGGTAGGTAGTTAGATAGTCAATAACTACCCAAGGTGGAAGGTAAACACATGACAAGTCACACACTATAGTGATTATCTAATCTAGCTAAAGAGAATCTAAGCTATGATGAGAAAATAGAAATACGATGGGTGAGACTATCCTGGTTTCAAAAACCTATGGACAAGATGCATATAATTGGATAAACCACTATTAACCTAATACACCACAATGAGCAAGCATGCACAAAAATATTCTCTACAAGTACATACTTAATACGCTAGAATGCATATAATCAGTAAAATGCAAACTAGTAGTATACCCATTCAACTTCCTTAACAAATTATGCAGTCCAAGCAAACCGAGGAGTGAGTATGCTAAACAGGATTCATGATGAAGCATAAAAGCAAGACATAACACAATGAATACACAAAGTGGCATGCACACAGTAAGCATTATGCATAGGATTCATCAAGAAATAACAAGTAAGCTTGAACCTACTGAGGACTGTTCTTTTGGCCGTAGACAATGATTGAGAGACAGCTCTTTCCTCTACTTTTCATCCACATTCTCAGCACAATTTGCATCAATGATGACACAAACATTGAAGTTCTTTGCCCTGTTCAAAACTCTCGATTCTTCTTAGAAAATCTCTACATAATCTCAAGAAATTCATCAAAATAATCGGGTATCTCTCAGAGGGAAACCACCCATGTGAACCGAGAGACACCAATGACCATAATCAAAATAACACATTTCAACATATATGATCAAATAATTAAAACCAAACACCTTGAGAGGGATTCAAAGACATTGGTTGGCTCGAAATCAACCGTTGTTATTCAGCTTATGGTTTTTTCGTCTTTTTGCATCATACTAACATGTGCCGAGGACTGTCCGTGCATAAAAAAGTTGTCCTCCACGCCAATGTTTTCCCATGCAAGGGCATCCTACTAATTTTTCGTTCTTTTTTATCCAAAAGTCTATTTTTCCTATGTGGCATCCACTTTTTACCACATTTACGATTGCATTGGAAGTAAACTACTTTTCTTCAATTATTAGGGGTCTTAATATTGATGCTTACATTGTTCTTCTTACAATGATCTAATTTACATTAGTCCATGGAGGCTACATAGAGATGATCCAAGAGTAAAGTGTTTGGGTGGTTGTTGATATACTCCTTAGGAGTAATCTTACGGGGATCGAGAGTTTCATCCGAAAGTTTTAATCGACTTGTAATTTTAGCTGCGAATGCACGTAATCAGAAAGATCACGAATCACAAAGAACTTTGTTAACTGAATCGGTTAACAGAGCATTACTGTCTATTCAGTCCTAATCACCATGACATATAGATCACTAAAAAACAAAGGAAACAAAATTAAAGAATTTTTTATTAGACACGTGGTTAGGATGGCAACAGGGTNATGGCAACGGGGCTGGGCGGGGCCGGGTATGCCTTCCCCGTCCCCATCCCCGCCACCACTTTCATCCCCCATCCCCGCCCCATTCCCCGTTTCATAGGAGGCGGGGCGGGATGGGGAATCCCCTATAGGAGTCGGGTTTCCCACGAGTTCCCCATCTCCATCCCACAGTAATCACACATGATAATTTTCTAAAGTTTTAATCGAAAATTTTAAATATGATGTAAAGATAATACACACATATCATGCATAAATCTATCCAATTCAACCACATAAAAAAGATTGAACCATAATAAATATAATCCATTGGCTTATGGGCCCCAACCGCAAAATAAATAAAAATAGTCATTTAAACAAAAACACTACAGGTCCAAAATCCAAATCTAAATTTCTCCAAATATTAATTTTTCTTTTTGTATGTGTTTTACATCTTTGCGTGAAATAGAGAATCTCCAATTCTGCTCCGAGTGCCTCAAAACTCAATTTTAAATTCTGACAGAAATGTACTGTAAATTTTGGGTTTTTAAAACCATAAATGTCATAACTTAATTCTAAATCTAGGAGAGAGTTTTAAACACAAAAGTTAGGGTAGGCTATCTTATGAACCTTATCTCTATTTATAGAGAAAAACCCTCTACCGATATATTTAGCTACAAGTTAGGTCCATATGGGCCCCACTTTCTTAAGCATTTGATTTATTAATTTGAGGTCCCTATATCTCATATAGTTCTCAAATAATAAATCTAATTGTAGTTAAGTCCACTAAATATCTGCAACTGAATACTCTCAAGTAAATGAATATTATTCAGAAGCCCTTCACTCACTAATACCTGCAAACAGTCCCTCTACTAAACTGATATTCGCAATATACACCAAGGTAACATTAACTATTAATATCAACACATTTTGGGTTATTACATCTTAGTCTTTGCCTACCATATAAGACCATTATAATATTCTAATAATCAAATAAATATTTTATAGGATCACTGTATAGTCTAGAATAATTTATACTTTTGATTAGGCTCTCAAGGGAATATCAATTCGGTGTGGATTCTTTATTGACACAAAGTAATTCCACTAAGTGACTTCGACTACCCAACCTACCCAGAATATTGGATCACGTTTGCGTTGTTTGACTTCACTATTTGGTAGATCAAAGTGAGTAGAAATTAACTTGTAGGGTATACTCTGCTCTCAGGATTTATGACATTTGCAATCAGCAAGTTTTTCAGAATCATCTTATGTACTGACAATAATATAAAAAGTATTATGTCTGACATGTTCAGTATATTTCAAATACACTAACACACTGATTTAGAGTCGCCATTCCGGTGAATGGGACACATCACCCTATTATTAGGGTTTATGCCCTAAAATAATTTAAATTGATAACATTTATAATTATATTTATTAATGAGCATGATATTATTATTACTTTATCCATATGATGGATTAAGTGTTGTTCACAATATGATGTTGTAAGTAAATAATTTGTATGAAGTGTTCACATATGGAGAGATGTAATTTACGGGTTCCTCATATTCTTGTATAGTTCATAGTAAGTGATGAATCTGAACAATTCATCTGATAAGACTATAACACACTAGACATCTATATTATAGGTTGATGTATCTCCATCACAGGAGTAGCGACTCTAAGTCAGTGTGTTAGTAAAATACACTGAACAGGTCAAACAGAATACTTTTTATGTTATTGTCAGCAGGTGTGGAGTGTTTCCCATACCATTAATGTACACTATGACTAGTGGAGTGGTTCACCAAACCATCCACCACTCAATCATAATTGGACCTACGCCACAACATAGCCAACATCAACAGCATCAGGAGATCAACCCAACTCAACAGCAGCAGCAGTAGCAGGGAGAATAGAAGTTAATAAAATGTTAGGTTATTTTTTGGACAAATATTTGTGGTGGATGTATTTATTAACTTTACTTTTGGGTTTGTTTATGTGGTTATTGGAGAATTTATGGTGGTGGTGAACTTTTCTTTTCAATTGGAACTTAAGTTATCTTGATGGTGTTTATAAATGTTATTTTGGACTAATTTTAGTTAGCAGGTAAATTTAAGATGGTCGTTTATAAATGTTATTCTATCTTTTATTTTTGTTGTTTTGTAAACATAATATGCAATGGAATATTCTATCACTGTAAAACTTAGGAAACATAATAGAACATTGTTGTTACATTGATTCAGGAATCACTTCTTTTCAGTTGGAACTTAAGTTATCCTGATGGTGTTTATGAATGTTAGTTTAGACTAATATTAGTTAGCATGTAAATTTAAGATGTTTGTTTATGAATGTTATTCTATCTTTTATTTTTGTTATTTTTTAAATATAATATGCAATGGAATATTCTATCATAGTAAAACTTAGGAAACATAATAGAACATTGTTGTTACATTGATTCAGGAATCACTTTTTCACATTTAATTTTTAAGCAATCCCTTACAAAGATCTTCCAGACTAACATTTAGATTAACCCTAATATTGCTAGTTCCCACATTTTGCCTTTAGATGTCAAATATTGAACATCAGCCATCCACTCAAATGTCTTAAATGAATCACACTAAAGATAAGGCACTCCTAAACTGTGATCACTCTTTGATAAAGCCATTATCCTCACTCCATGGCATTTAGATTAAGGGCAAAGTATTTTTATCCATGGACAGGTATCCATGATCCATCTAGTGGTTGCCTTCTCCACAACCAAAACAACCACCCTTTGACAGTTGGGTTGCAAATGATGCTTTTGAACTCATAGCATTATCAAACCACTCAAAGCCATTGCAGTCAGGCTGTTGGTAGGTAAAGAACTTCCTCCCATAATTTGCATCTATCTTGGTAATTAGTACCCTCCTAATTCTATTACATAGTATGAGTTTGCATATGGTACAAGCCCAATGACACTCAATGCCTATGTGCCCAGGTTGATCGCACATTTGACATATTACCTATAAGAATAAAAAAAATTACATGCGTTAACACCCCCCACTATTAATATATTAATTACCAGTACCCCAATTTACAACATCATATTGTTTAGTGGGGAAGATAAAAATAACCTTTACTAAACCTTAAAGAACACAATATAATAAAAATAAAACATATAGCAAGGCTTAAAGTTATACGTGGGAATGGCTAGATGAACCTTCACCTCCTCCAATGTAGTTTTGCCCTAGCTTCTTTGTCTAAGCAAAAAGGACCTCCTCGAAAGATCTTTAATGGTTTGCTTTTGCTCTAAGAGTTTTAAAATGACTCGAGTTTTTCAGCACAACTCCCCCTGCAAGTTTATATAGGGATGAAGAAGATGACGATGGTGGCAACAGTCACCCGCAAAGGTCATTTTTCTTTAGATCCAATTCATGCATTGATGTTAACAAAGATGAGGCCACGTGTCTTCTGTGATTGATGAGTTTAGATTGAGTTTGATTGGGTTAAGTTGAGGGCATTTGGGACATTTTACGCGTCGTCTTGACCAAGAAGACAACCATTCTTATGGAACCGTCCAGAGTAAAACAATCTGGGGGTAACTGAATTATCAATTATAAAATGAGGATAAGCCTAAATTGCTCTTTTATTAATTTTAGGGTCAGACAGGACAGTCATTGGAAGAAATATGTCATCGTTAGCCGGCAATACTGAAAGAGACAAAATAAACTTGCATGTTTTTTTTTAGGGTAAAAAGAACTTTATTGTCTTCTTACACCATCAGCATCTATTTGACCATTTGCATACCCCAGCATGTTCATACCGGCCTGCTAATTAAGACCTATAGGCTATATATTGCTATAGCGGCTTCTTGTAAAGAAGCAAACGATACATAATTAATTAAAAAGAAATGCGAAAAGAATGGATCGACGACCCAAAATCAACAAGAGAGGCCAACACTTTTCCAACTTGATGTAAAGTCATTTCATTTGACTTCTATTATATTTATAGTCAACATCCGACATTCTTGAACTTGATTGTGGATCGATCGGCTATATATATGTTCTCATTAATTTTTGATCTCTCGATCATCTAACACATAAAGTACAAATAATAATAAAACAGATCGAGATCTAGCTATAGATAGAGAGAGAGAGAGAGACAACTCATCCTGATCATCGATCCATCTATAAATACCGACCCATTTCGATCTGCTCCAAATATTAGATTATTATTATTATTATTGCAAACACACACATATATATAGCTATCGATCTATCTATCTAGATTGTAAAAATTAATAACATTAGAGATCGATCAAGAGAGAGAGAGAGAGAGAGAGAGAGAGAGAGAGAGAGAGAGAGAGAGATGGAATTTGTTGATGGGTTGTTCTTCAGCAAAGCTTTTTTTTATTGCCTGCGGCTAGCTATTGAAGTTTCTCTGATCATCCTCTTAGTTATAATTGTGTGGAGATTAATCTCATCATGTTGGGTTTCACCCATTCGCGCTTATAGAAAGCTCAAGAAGAATGGCTTCACAGGCCCTCCTCCAAGTTTCCCAATGGGAAACATCAGTGAAATGATCAGATCAAAGAAGCAGGCCGATAATATTCATCATGACCATGAGATAATCATAAATAAACAACCAGCTGCTGCTGCTGCTGCTGCTTCTCCTTATTCAGCTGCTGGATCTCATCATCATCATCTCTACATCACCCATGATATCCACTCCACTGTTTTTCCTTATTTTTCTCGATGGAGTAGATCATATGGTGAGTGATTGGTTGTCCCAATCGAATCATATATATATATGATCCATAGGGATATGTTAATTAATTATTAATTAACAAATTATATACATATATATAATCTTAATTTATAGGGGTTGTTGGGCTTAATTAATACTTAAGTTTTTACAAAAATTGAGTACTACTTCTAAATTTTTTCATGTTTCTTTTTTCCCTCTAATATCAATTTTAATCTAATTAATTAATATATATATATATATATTATACTGAAATGGTTGTTAATTTTGATCTATGAAGTCGATCGAGAACTTCCCATATGCATCAGTACTTACTTCTATATATATTGATAGATAGATAGATGGCATTTTGATCGAGTAATTAATTCGTATCATGAATCATTAGAAATTAAATAAATATTTCGATAAAATATATATGTGTTATAAATATATAGTTTGTTTGGATGAAGAATTTTAAGTAGGAATTAATTTTGTGGGGAGTGGGGACTAAAGATTTGGCGAAAAACTAGTTCGATTTATAACATAATTTCTAATTAGTCCCTACAAAATCCTTACTTACTCTCCCTGTCCAAACAAACTGATAAATAATAACTAATACTTATTATAGGTGTTAGATTTATTATTTTTTATTAATTAATTGCAGGAAAGGTGTTCATATACTGGTTGGGGACAGAACCATTTCTGTATATAGCAGATCCTGAATTTATAAAGCAGATGTCTTCAGTGGTGATGGGGAAGAGTTGGGGAAAGCCAAGTGTATTTAGGGATGACAGGAAACCCATGTTTGGTGAAAGAGGACTTGTTATGGTCGAAGGGAATGACTGGGTCCGCCATAGGCACGTCATTACACCTGCATTCTTACCAGCCAACTTGAAGGTACGTATACTTGCGCATATATATATATATATATATATATATATATATAATTAAGTACTTCATTTATATATTCTACAATTAGAAATTTTAATTAGAGGTGGCAAAACTGAACCATATGCATATACGATGATGGTACACTTGCTGCAAAGTATACCGTAAGTTATTCTGCAAATGCTATTTAGGAGGATATTTGTGTCAATTGAGAAATGACGCAAATAATATAGCATTTTTAAACAATATTATTTAAAAACCGTGGGATGATTTTTGAAATGCAGTAATATAGCATTTTCCTAACATATATCCCACCAAGTCATATATATGATAGATCTAGACCGGCCTATACGCACTGAAATGATCATGATCATAGACACTAGTAGTGCTTAATTATTATTAACTCCATCCCCACTAATTAATAATAATCATGCATCATTACTTCTTTTTTCTTTTCTTTTTTTTTGTTACAATATATAATAATAATTTAATTAATGTTTAATTAATTATAACAGGCCATGACAAAGTTAATGGTGGATTCTGCAACTAAGATGCTAGATCAATGGAGTAATAAGCTTATAATTAACGACGACGTCGACTCATCAATATCATCCGGCGCTGGCAAGTGCGAGATTGATGTAGAGAAAGATATAACAAGTACGACTGCGGAGATCATAGCGAAGACAAGCTTCGGGATGAAGGATGACGATGAAAATGGGCGGAGAGTGTTTGAGAAGTTGAGAGCAATGCAAGTAGCATTGTTTAAGTCTAACAGATTGGTAGGGGTACCATTTAGCAGGTTTGTGTACCAAAAGCAAACTCAAGAAGCAAGGAGACTAGGAAAGGAGATTGATGAGATTCTTCTATCTATCATAAAATCAAGAATATTAGCAGCAGCAAGTAGCACTACTAATAGTACTAGTATTAGTACTAGTGCTATTGTTCATGATCATACTACTCATCATCAACAACAGGACTTGCTTGGGATTTTACTTGCATATCATCATAAGCAGCAGAGTTATGAAGATGATGATGATGATGATGATGATCAGGAGGGCATCAGAAAGAAGCATGCGCAGCAGCTGCTAACAACTAGGGAGCTTGTTGATGAATGCAAGACTTTCTTCTTTGGTGGTCATGAGACTACAGCTTTGGCACTCACATGGACCTTACTACTATTGGCTTTGCACCCACAATGGCAAACCCATCTGCGACAAGAGATCAAAGAAGTCATTGGTGATGGACCTTTATTGGATCCCACCATCTTCACTAAACTAAAGAAGGTAATTAAATTAATTAATAATTATTATATATTAGTCCAATATTCGCTCAATTAATTTAATTCACTTTTAATACATGATTAATTTTATATTTTTCTTAAAGAAAAAGGATTTGATATTTAAAATCCTTAGTTATTTTTTTCAATATAATAAGGAGTGAATTCCATGAATATAATATACATATATTATAAAGCTCAAATCCTTTCTGGCACGTGATTCATGTTCAAAATTTATACAAAAATTAGGGCGTTATGTGTCAATACTTGAAATACTAATAAAAAATAATATTTAATAATAAAAATTTATTTTATATTATACTTGAAGAAAAAAAAAATTATTATCATAATTAAAAATTAAATCTAAATATTTTAAATAAAAAACACGTGCACATCATGGGCTTAAGGAGGGTAGTTAAATGAAATATTTTATATATATATATTTGATATTTTAATCATTGTAATCCACCATGAAATTGGGTTTGTTGGGGTCATATAGAGTATAGGGTAGTACTGTTTTAAAAATGTCGAATATATATAAGCTAGGCTGTCTTAATTGATTATGAACACCACATCCATGAGAACGTACAGTACCATTTACTAATTAGTACCTAGGTCCAGCTAGCTAGTTTTCTTATTAATTATAGACTGATCAATGCATGTAAGTTGTAACCAATATAAGACCGATGATATTAAGCATCCTAGCAAATACTATAAGTCATTCTAATTTTTAATAATAAAATAAAACTGATTATAGTGGGCATCCTAGCAAAAACTATCCTAACGAACTTTGACAATTTGAGTTATCCAAACTAACCATTTATTATAAATATTTTTATGAGCGGTGTACGTAAATAAATTGATATAACAAGTAAAGAATTGGGTATAATATTCGATCCCTTCAGACAGTTCTGTAGCAATTAGTCGTGGAAGGCACGCTTCAAGTGGTGGTCTTGTTGGTGTGCCGTAGGATGTTAAACGGTCAACCTACTTAGCGTTTGACCACATAACATAAACGGTTGGATGATTGATGGTATTGTACACTTACTATTACAAGTTAAAATAATATTAAGTTATTACATTTTTTTGTTTTAAAAATAAAATAAATTAAATTAATTATTGCTAAAATGCACAGTAAGTTAAGTATAACTAATAGTTAGTGAAGGACTACTTTAGAAAATAAAATACTTTTAGACTAAACTGTAAAAAATTATATATTGTGTGCTGTACCGTTTTATATTTTGTCATAGAAGAGTACTAAATAATCGTTGCCATATGTATATATAATTTCTTATCTACATCGATAGATGGATTAGGGTTGCAAATTAATTAATTAATATATATTTATATACTTGCATGCACACGTACAGATGGGGTGGGTGATGAATGAAGTAATACGATTATACTCGCCGGCACCGAATGTACAGAGGCAAGCAAGAGGAGACATTCGAGTAGAGGATTTGATAATTCCGAATGGAACCAACATTTGGATCGACTTGGTGGGTATGAACCACGACGCGAGTCTCTGGGGTGAGGATGTGAACGAATTCAAACCAGAGAGGTTTAAAGATGACTCTATACATGGCGGATGTAAGCACAAGATGGGGTTTTTGCCTTTTGGGTTTGGAGGGAGAATGTGTGTGGGAAGGAACTTGACAATCATGGAATACAAAATTGTCTTAACTCTTATCCTCACTAGGTTTTCATTTACCCTCTCCCCAAATTATTCTCATTCTCCTACTATCTTGCTCTCCCTTAAACCAACCAACGGATTGCCCCTCATTCTTCAACATGCACCTCTAACGTAATTAATTAATTAATTAATTAGAAATCGATCAATTATATATACTCAACCTCGATTATGGATCATCATGCATGATGAACTACTTTATACTTACATTTTAATTACCCTATAGCTAATAATTAATAAGTCGATCATGTATTTTATTTTATTTTTAATTTCTTTTTCATTTTCTTTTTATGTACTACGTACAATTAATATATTATATATAAATTATATATTCCTTCTAGGTTTTTGATTGCGGGGAGTTATATTTCTATGTAATAATTAAGATGACTGAATGATGATTATTATACATATTAATTTTAATGATAATTGAATAATGAAGTAAAATAATGACCCATTGTACAATATTCAGTTTTATATAATGTTAATTAAGATCATGATCATTTATTTTTATCATCCAGATTCCATATGAATTGAAATCTTAATTTAACGAGCCCCCACACACGCGCTTCACGCGTGTGCATTTGTTGTCCATCATCTCCACACGTATTACGGGTGTGTGGGTTGGATATATAAATGCATTATGCGTGATATCTCCACGCGCGTTTCGCGCGCACTCTGCGTATGAGTTGGCAAATTATGTGGTGCATTATTATAGGTAAAAAGTAGCTCGGTCGAGGATGATATGTGCGCTAATATTGATCTAGATGATGGATAGATTATCGTCACAAAAAATTAACCCTTGGATCGTATCTAAATAGGCGCACAACACACTTGTAAATAGAGTGTAAGAATAAAATAAGTATTACATGGCTCATTTGGGAACGATACATGCCCTGATATTGATCTAGATGATGAATAGATTATGGTCACCAAAAATCAGCCCTTAGATCAACTCGATGCCACCCTATTGGTAAGTGTAAACGAAGTATAAATAAATAAACTTTGTTAGGACCAACTGCTAACTACATGACTCAAAAAGGATGCTAGCTTTGACCCCCCAAAGAGACCCACTGCTGCTCTTTCCGGTACGAGGTTAGGATGGTTGCCGCGGCACCTCTGTCGGAGGGCGGAGGGCCTCCGACAGACACCACGAATCCCTCCATCAGACCTTATGCTAGCTTACTCACCGCAAAAACAACTAACAGTCAAACAAATTGGGTCCCTGATTACAGGCTATCTATGAAGGATGGCATTCCGGCCATACGTTTTGCACCGCAAGATTTGTTAAGATCAGAACAAGTCATGGCATACACTCTTATTCTCAAATTCTCAGCAGGTCGCCCCTCTCTTAACGACATCAGTTCCCAAATTAACTTGCACTGGGGTTTATCAGGTAAAATTGTTGTTGGCCTTATTGACCCCCGACATGTTTTACTAAAGCTCTCCTCTGAAACAGACGTTGTCAAGGCTATGGTAAGGGAGAAAAAACACCTAAAAGGATACTGGTTTAGATTATTCCGGTGGACATCATCTTTTGATCCTCGAAAAGACTCGAGCTTGGCATCGGTTTGGGTCCGTTTTCCTAGGCTCCCCATGAATTTTTTTAGTAATGAAATGCTATATGGAGTGGCAGATCGGATCGGAGGGAGATTCCTGAAAGCCGACAATCCAACCTTGGGTCACTCTAGACCTAGTGCTGCCAGAATCTGTGTTGAAATCGACCTCGCAAAACCAATCCCTGATTCTATATGGATCTGGACAGGAAAAGAAGAAGGTTTTCTACAAGATCTGGAGTTCGAATTTCTTCCCAGGTACTGCAAGAAGTGCTCGCTTCAAGGCCACGACGAAGCTGGTTGTAGAAAAGGTGCCAAACCTTCACCTAGGATCACCACAGTTGGCAATAATATTGAGCAAAACAAGGACAAAGCTCCTAAAATTACTGTTCCATCGCTAAAAGCTAAGGAGATCACCATGGAAGCAGTGAACGATGGCTGGTTAGAGGTCAAATCTAAGAAAACTTGGAAGAAAAAAAGTGTTTCTTTTGCTGGGGAGTCCTCAAACGTTGCTAATGGTCCTGTAGTACAACAACAGGTTGATGTTAATTCGATTAATAATTCCAAGAGAGATGGAGCAACTACATCAGCTACCAATGGCCTCCCTCACGTCGCGGAATCGACGAGGACTTTGAAAGAGAAGGAGGAAGGGCAGCAAACAGCTGGTGATGAAGGAAATAATATAGCCAATCTGGATATGAACGTAGAGGAGAATGAGGAGGAAGATAACGACGAAGAGCTGGATTATGCTACAGCTTGTCGTAGGGTTCAGGAAGCTGAAACCTCTGAGATGCAAAACCAGGGTCTGCACGGTGACATCACTTCTCCGGCGATGAGAGATGGGGTTGGGGGAGGCCATCCTCCGGCTCCGGCAACGATGGGCGTGGGAGACAAGGCTGCATTATTGGGCCCGACAGGTAATGCTGTTTCAGTCGATCATGTCGACAGTCCCAATCCCACTACTCCACTTGCAACAAAGAATGATGGCCTGCCTCCACCTTGTCAAGAAAATGATAGTTTACTGAGCTCAAATATTATTCCTCTTGGACCCATAGCAGAACCGTATACCACAACTAGTAAAGAAGCTTTAGATAATTATATTGGAGAGTCACTTCCCAATATTTTATTTAATGTGGGGGAAACCTTTTTAAATAATGAGGAGGTTCTAGTAATTAATGGGAATCTTCTCAATCTCACACGTAACATTTCGAAGTTAAATAACTTAGAGATGGATGATGTATCACATGTTAGTGAGTCATCCGATGATGATGACGATTACCCAGAGTCAGAAAATTCTGAGAAGGCAAAGGAAGGACAGCTCCAAGTTTTTTCGGCGACAGAGAGATATGGGTCGGACTCAGAGATACAGGGTATGGGTGTTGTTCATTCATATAGAGATTACTTCTCCAATATCAGCGGAGCCCAAACTCGAAAGACTCGGTCTTTGTCCGATTTCAATGCCTCGTGATCAATTCTTATTTTGGAACATTCGTGGAGTTGGAAATCGAGCTTCGGTTCTGCAACTCCGTCAAATTGTCAAGGAGAAGAATATTGGTTTGGTTATGCTCTCGGAACCCATGATTCATCATGATCGCCTTGTGAAGGTAGCTTCATCTCTCTCACTAACTAATTTCATGCATAATGCTAGTTATGGTGGTAAGATTTGGATTCTTTGGAACAACGTCTACGCGGTTTCAGTTCTACAGATGACGTCTCAGTTTATTCATGCTAAAATTGTCTCCCACACTCTGGGAGTGGATTTTCTGGTTTCCTTTGTTTATGCAAGCTGTGATGGTGGAGAACGCAGACTCCTCTGGTCCGACCACTCCTCTATTGCATCTGATATAAGGAGCCCCTGGCTTCTCGGGGGTGATTTCAATGTGGTCTTGAACTTGTCAGAAAGACTGGGGGGTAGACCTTCTATGTGTCCCAACATGGTAGATTTCAACGATTTTATGGATGGTAACGGGCTGGTGGATAGTGGTTATGTGGGCTCTAAATTCACTTGGTGTAATAATCAGCAGGGCTCTCGTCGCATTTGGGCGAGGCTGGATAGAGTGCTCACTAACCACTTCTGGATTCACACTTTTCCTCCAATCGTGGTTAATCATCTGACTCGCGTGTGTTCCGATCACTCTCCTCTCCTAGTTATGACTCACAAACGGAGCAAAAGGGGTCCTTCTCCTTTTCGATTTCAGCGCATGTGGGTCACTCATGACAATTACGATGATTTCCTCCGTGTCAATTGGAAGATTGAGGTTGAAGGCTCTCCCATGCACGTTTTGGTGACTAAATTAAAGATTCTCCGCATGCAGTTGAAGACTTGGAATGTGCAAACTTTTGGCAATATTCACAAGAATCTCCGTACACTAGAGGATCAGATTCTCACCGCCGAAACTTCGTTAGAAGAAGCTTGGGATGATAATATCAGTATTGAACTTAATAGATCCAAGGCTCTTTACAGGAAATCTCTTCTACAGGAATCTATTTTCTATAAACAAAAGGCAAGGATCCAATGGCTTGAAGAAGGTGAGGATAACACGAAGTTCTTTCATATGATGGCTAAAATTTCAAGATCGAAAAAAATAATCAACGGTCTTTTTCTGCTTAATGGAGATTGGTCCGAGGAGTTAGGTCTCTTGCACAAAGACGCCATCGACTATTTCTCCACAACTCTTACTTCTGAGGGTTGTATTATTCAGGATGATGTCTTGTGCCACATCCCCTCTATTCTATCTGACGATGATAACACCTTCCTCTTAAGTTGTCCTGACGAAGAGGAAGTGAGAAGGGCGGTTTTTAGTATTCCTGCGGATAGTGCTCCCGGTCCAGATGGTTTCTCTACTAGTTTCTTTCAAAATGGATGGGATGCTGTGAAAATTGATGTGATTGCTGCAGCGGAGGATTTCTTCAGGGGGGGACCTATGCCTAAATCCCTCAAATCCAATTTTATCACTTTGATCCCCAAAGTTGATACTCCGCGACATTTTACGGACTTTCGCCCTATCAGCCTTTGTAACGTAGCGTACAAGATCTTTAGCAAAATTCTGTGTGCGCGCATGTCTGAACTTCTCCCCCGTTTGATCTCTCCGGAACAAGGAGCTTTTGTTAAAGGAAGAGTGATTATGGAAAATATTGCTCTCACTCAAGAAATGGCTCATTCGCTCGGTAAGAAAGTGACGGGTGGCAATCTCATCATGAAATTGGACATGGCTAAGGCGTACGATCGTGTCGAGTGGCCTTTCCTTAAGACGGTTCTTCAGAGGTTTGGTTTCAACTTTATGATTGTAAACCTTATTTCTTCATGTGTTTCTCAATGCTTCTATTCTGTGCTTTTTAAAGGGGTGTACGATGGTTATTTTGAGGCTACCAGGGGCCTACGTCAAGGGGATCCACTGTCTCCCATTCTTTTCATCCTTTGTTCTGAGGTTCTTAGTAGAGGATTGGCGAATGCTTTACATACTGAGCAGATTGCTTCCTTCCATACTCCTCGTCGGTGTTCTCCGGTCACTCACCTTTTGTATGCAGATGATACCGTTATCTTTCTTAATGGCAGAAAGTCCTCAGTCATGGGGTGTATGGAATTTTTAGATAAGTACTGCAGGTCCTCTGGTCAGAAGATTAATGTGGAGAAAAGCTCGTTTATGATGCATTCTAATACTCCAGCAACTCTTATAAGCTCAATCAAGCAGCTTACGGGTTTCCAAAGAAAAGTTTCTCCTATGGTTTACTTGGGAGATCCAATCTGAGAGGGTCGGATTCGTGTGTACTATTTTGAGGATCTCATCACTAAGATCCGCAACAAAATGGCAGGCTGGAAGGCAAATTTCTTAACTCAAGGAGGGAAACTCATCATGATTAAGCATGTGCTATCAAGTATGGCTATATACCTCATCTCCTCAGTGGCAGTCCCTAAGTCGGTTTAGGATATGATAGATCGTATCATTTCTACCTTTTTTTGGGGTTCGAAGAACGGAAAAGCAAAGCGTAAGTGGGTAACTTGGAATTCTATATGCCGACCAGTCTTGGAAGGTGGTTTAGGAGTCCGCAATCTCAAGGAAGTCATCAAATGTTTTCGACTTAAAAGTCTTTGGAATGCTTTCTGTAGTAATTCTATTTGGGCTACCTTCATGGGCGGGAAGTACTTACAAGATAATAAAGTTCTCTCAAGCTATAAAGCCCCCTCCACTGCCTCCAAATTTTGGAAGGAATATGCCGGTCTTATCCCCCTACTAGTGTCAAACTCGGCTTGGAAGGTGAGGCAGGGTAATATGAGTTTTTGGCATGAGAACTGGAGCAACAAGGGTATTTTGGCTAATGCTCTTGATATCGGTGAACCAACGGCCACGCTCACTCTCAATGAGGCAGCTGCGGCCAATTTTAATGTCCATGGCATCAATATTACTACCATGTCTAAGATACAAGACTTGTTTGAGAATCGGTTCCAAGCAGCTTCTGATGAGCGTTTATGGTCGCATTCTATTGATGGTCTCTTCACAGTTAAATCTGCTTACAAAAAAATACGAGTTTCGAGTAACTCCTGCCCCTATGCTCGGTTCTACTGGGCAAGATTCATCCCTAAAAAGTTATCGGTCTTTACTTGGCGGTTGATTAACAATTCTATCACCGTTGATTCAAGAAAGCAGGAATGCTTCGTTCAGTTAGCCTCTAGTTGTGTTTGTTGTCTGAAGCGTAACATTGAATCTGTAGAGCACCTTTTCTTGGAGAGTGAGGTAGCAATCTACTTATAGGATCATTTCGCGCCTCTCTTCGGGCTCCGTCATGAGAATTTCATTGGGATTAGGGAGTTTCTATGGGCTTGGTTTAATGTGGCCTCTAAGTCTTCACAAATGGGAAAATTGGCAATTCTCTCAGCGGTAGTTATTCTTTGGGAAATTTGGATCGAGAGGAATCGTCGCCTGCACGAGGAAACTCTCAACTCTATGGCCACTATTCTGTTCAAGGTTCTCAAATGGATTAGAGATATCAATCCTCTGCTCAAGGTTAAGATTCACAGTCCTAGGCTCCTAGGATCTTTTCTGTCGACGCACCATTTGGCTTCTATCCCGGTCAAGAAGGAACGTATTTTGCTGCTTCGCTGGTCACGACCGCCTCCTGGCTATTTCATTCTGAACACTGATGGAGCTTCTTCTTCCATAGGAGCGGCTGGGGGCGGTGTGGTGCGTAATGACAAAGGTGAGCTTGTGGCGAACTTTCATAGCTTCTATGGCTCTGGTACCAACAATCTGGCAGAAACACGTGCCTTACTCGATGGTCTCTCTCTTTGCCATCAACTTGATATTAGGAGAGTCAGGGTTAATGTGGACTCTAAGCTTGTGGTGTCATGGTTTTATAAAAGGTGTGACATACCCTGGCATATTCAACAATGGTGGGGAAAAATCAGAGATTTAGCTGAAAGTTTAGACTTAGTGTTAGTTCATGTATATAGAGAACTAAACACGTCAACAGACCACATGGCCTCCATTGGCATGGCCAAGAGATCTAACATGACATCGCTCTCGAACTTTCCACCTCGCATTGTTGGCCTAGCTCGCCTTGACAGAATTGGTTTTCCTTACGTTCGGTATCTGTAATTTTTCCTTTTTTAGGTTTTGTAAGGGTTTTCCTTGTCCCCCTTCTTTAGGGTAGGCTGGAGCCCTGCATTTCCCCTTTATGCTGAGGTGTTCTGGTGTTGTAGGCCTGGGTTAGTTGCGGCTTTCGCCCTCTTTCCGTCTGGCCCCTTTCGCTTTTTCTAATAAAGTTTTTCCTCTT